>OY997393.1:1630200-1876054 GCA_963921505.1 Phakellia ventilabrum
AACTGCGTTTCAATGCCACAAACTGTCGTCTCTTCCTGTTGCCTCTGTAGCATGTTTGTATGGCCGTAGCGGCTAGGTGCACGTGAAGTAGCCTTCTCCTGGCGATCAATCCTCGCGTTGCTGCTTGCAACGTAATGCAAGCTCTTCTCTGTTGCTGGTAGCACTCCTGGGTGGATCTCCCAAGCTGGTAGGCCTTCAAGTGCGTCTGGATGACTAAGCATGCACTACGAAGGGCTGTATACTGCTTCTGGCAGTAGTACGCACGGTACCAGGATTGGATCTGTATTGCACACTGCACTCTTCTTTTATGAAGCAGCCAACTTTTGACCGCACTCTGGATTACAACAGCGGCACCCTTCTTTCGCAGGAAGCTTGTCCGAGCTAGGTAGCTTCTCGTGGCAGCCTGAATGGTGACTGCCGCTTGGCGAGCTCTCCTTTCCTTCCTGACCTTGAATGCCCTTTGGATCACCACGGCAGCTGACCTCAGGGTACGGAGCTGCTTACGAGTGAGATAGCCTCTAAACGCTGCTGCTATTGTAGTGGCTGCCTGGTGTGACCTAGCCACCCTCCATGTTCGGAATACCCTCTGTAGTTTCACTGCAGCGGCTTTCTTTCTGAGGAGAATTTCTCTCTCTCTCCTCATGAGTAGGTACCCTTTCCAGGCGGTCTGGATGCAGGCAACAGCTTGCTGTAGCCGGGAGTACCACCTCCAGGTGAGGAACCCTCGGATATGGGCCTGTATTGAGGTGATGGGAATCATTTCTCGTAAATTTGTTCATCCAGATGAAAAAACAAAAACAATTGAAGAAACTGCCAGAGCCCAGTGAACCCAGGACTAGTCATATGCTCTTACCCACTCTGGAGCTCCTGAGTAGAGGAGCAATAGGCAAGCCTTACATACATGCATGTATATGTACATGTAGCTACTAGAACACATAGGAGCACAATCAGCGAGGACTACAAAGGTTCCCCATAATTTTATCTAGAAGAACCTTGGCATGAGAGACTACATGTATTTCAATAACAACACTAGTAGATGAAAATGTACCTGAAGAGTGACTGCAGCAGTCTCACACACCATCTGAAAGAGAGGACATGGTGTCATGATAAAAGTGTGGCCTACTGTGTGTACTATTTTCTAGGACCCTGATGTCCAAAAAAACACTGCAGTTAAGTTGCTGCATGCACTACTCAGTTCATAAAAAGTTCAAATCCCAGATGCATTATATGGAAAGTTATTAGCCTCGTTCCCAGGCAACAGTGAAGAGGGATACCCCCCTTTATGTCTCCCATTGGTCAAATTACTTAACTCACTATAAGCATCCCCCTCCCCCCAATGCAGGGTTTCATGCAGTAGGGTGGTAGGAAGATCCCCCCCCCCCCCCCCCACTGTCAGAGCTTCTCGCCCAGCACTTAAAATTTGCTAATTTTCTGGGGGGTGGGGGAGGCATGACCCCCCCCCCCCCCCCCCCCCCTAGATGTGGGCACCCAACTAGAAATTGGATGAAACCACTAAAACACTGGCAAGTATTCACGTACAGTACCTGCTGGTGTCTCTGTCTCCACCTCTGGCGGTGGGCTCTCCAGGCCTGCTGGATGGCGAGTGCTGCTCGGCTCTCTCTTCGCAGGAGCAGCAGCTGCTGGCACAAGTAGGACACGTAGGCTATCACCACCTGGGGGAAGGAAGACACACGTCGTCACGCTACAGATTCACATAACGATAGCCTACATGTAACAATGCGAGCGTATTATAATGTACAGTGCTCATAAGCTCCTGGTACATGTGTAGTTGTACACTGTTCACTCTAAATTTAAGCCTATAACACTCTAACATGTGGGCTGCTATGGAAAAGACATCATTCCAAGGCAACTGACAGTGGCAGGCTACTGACTAATCGATCGATCGTTGATCGGACCTTTCGTCGCGACCGCGCCCTTTATTGAGCAGGAGGGGCTGAAATTATCGTGGCCATTATCGATTAAACTTTGAATTTTTTAAACGTTGAATCAAGGATACTTAATTACGCGTACTAACATTATTAAGTATTCTTGTTTGCACATGTGCACCAGCTACTGATATCGTTCAAGATATTCTAGCGTAGCCTCGTTCCCAGTCTCTCCGCTCCAGTTTTTACGTCGCTTGCAGTATGAAAAGGTACTGCAAGCGACGTAAAAACCGGAGCGGAGAGACTGGGAACGAGGCTAATTCTAGCGAGCCTCACCAGCTGGTGACCTTCAAGTTTCAAAGGCTCGATTTCCTTTGGACAGAAGTCTTATTCCAAGTATGTGGCTTTGTAAATTTCTGAAAATTACGATAGTCGAAACTGTCCTACCTTCTCATCTGGTAGTGTATTGGACATGTCCTTGCAGTGGGCAATCAGAGGAACCCCGCCCAGGTATGACAGCTGGAGAGCAGGGAGAGAGAGTATAAGAATAACCCATTGTGGCAGGTGTAGTGAAAGCCTACTCCATGTTGCTGCTACCACGGCTCACCTTCTCAGCCAGGGCCCTGAAGTTGGCCTTTTCGTTGCTCAGCAATCGCTGCATCTCCCGGTCCACACCAGTAGCTGGAGTGGAGGGGGGTATGATACAGCTATCAAAACATAGATACTCGTACATGTACATGTACATGCAGACAGACATAAACTCATAAAAGTATCTGAAAGCATGACAGTACATGTACATGCATATATGCATGTATGTAAGTTTTCTAGATGCAGACGCTGTCCAGTAAATGCTTTGAGTGTTTGAACAGTGCTCATGGTCTTCACTTGAGAACACACTATCATCAGTATGAATGTGACCATTTTAGTGCACTAGCTGCTATGGTGATTGACGTATGAGTACACATACACGTCATGTACGTACAGGGGCTGAAGGTGGCTGTCCAAGCACCAAAGGCCTCCTCCTCCTCACATATCTCAGGCTGACTGCACCTCACCGGCTGAGAGTGGGAGAGGGAGGAGGAATGGAAAACTAGATGTCATAATGGTTCATAATAGGTTTCACTGCTGAGCCTAGCTATCCAGATACATGTCAGAGGCAAGGAGATGAGAACCAGGAAGAGAACACTCAGATACCTGTACTGGCAACCTTATGTATATGCACATACGAATCAAACCCACTCATCCCCCCCCCCCCTCACCCACACACACATACTTGGGAGAGCGTGGTCTCATTGTTGATGAGCCCCAGGGGTAGCAGGGAGGGGTGGTAGTGGTGGACCAGGTAGCACAGGGCACGACCATCAGAGAAGGAACTATTGAAATTGCTCACCTACAGTAAACGCAAAGAAAAGAATTCAAAGTTTCGAAGTAAAGCAATGTAATGAGAGGAATAATTATGGCTCAGCCCAATCACATTGTAGAAGTTACAAAAATTAAACTGAAGCAATTACATGTACATGTATACACTAGAGGCAAGGCCTTTACTTTAGGCTAGCAATTTAGCACTGATACCGCTACACATACTTAAGCAGAAAGCAACATACATTGTACGTGTAATTATGTGCAAAGAACGTACTGGTACACCATAGATTGCACTGACTGCTCGACACCAGTTTAGCAGGAGGTCTAGAGTAGGCTCGAAGAAGATGTTGGGCTCAAGGGAGGAGCGGCGGGGGTTGTGGTAGAGGGAGGCAATGGAGTGGGGAGGCTGGCGCTGGAGCAATGCTGTCTCCTCCTTCAGCTCTGACACGTTCAACTGCAGCTTTACCTGGGCAGAAGGAAAGGAGGAGAGAAGGTGAGGGAGAGGAGTGGCGATACGTTGGAGGGGGAGATGTCAGGGAGGAAGGATATACATGTAGCGGACAGGAGAGAGTAGGAGGAAATGAGGAGGAGAGAAGGTGAGGGAGAGGAGTGGCGATACGTTGGAGGGGGAGATGTCAGGAGGACAGGGAGACAGGGGAGCCGAGGGGACGTGAGAGAGTAGGAGGAAAAAGGGAGATCCAAGGAGGACAGGGAGACAGGGGAGGAGTGGCGATACGTTGGAGGGGGAGATGTCAGGGAGGAAGGATATACATGTAGCGGACAGGAGAGAGTAGGAGGAAATGAGGATGGAGGGAGAAGGGAGATCCAAGGAGGACAGGGAGACAGGAGAGCCGAGGGGACATGAGAGAGTAGGAGGAAAAAGGGAGATCCAAGGAGGACAGGGAGACAGGGGAGCCGAGGGGACATGAGAGAGTAGGAGGAAAAGGGAGATCCAAGGAGGACAGGGAGACAGGGGAGCAGAGAAGGCGGAGCACAAGAGACTTCCACAATGTAACAACACTACATCCAACTACACTGTAGAAATAAACAGGTACATTGCAGCCTCGTCGCCAGGCCCTCAGGGGTGAGCCTGGTATCTTTTCTCATGCGAGTGATGTTCAGGAATAATTGTGCATATGCACAGAATCCATACTTTTTGGACATGTAGCTAATTTTAGTGCCTGTCGGTGCCATAGACTGTGTGCTGCAGTGGTGTTACTGGCAAATGGCAGAGAAATGCCGCCATCCTGTTTTGTTTTGTTTTGTAACTTTTCAAGGAGAGTCCAGGGACGAGGCTATGTACATTGTATTTCCCCACCTTAAAGTGGAAGATGATAGCCCAAAGCAGGGCAAGAGTTTTCTCCCGATGACCCTCCACGATGCTCTCAGCAGTAACCCCAGCTGGTAGCCTCAGGTGTTCCTGGAGGCCCCTTAGAGCCACTTGCATGTTGTGCAGCCTCTGCAGGAAGAAGGGAAATACAGAGTGTGAGTAGGGATATGCAGATCTGTGAAACCATCCCTCTGCCTGCTACCCAGGCCAGGATTTCTTTTGGGGGGGGTGGGGGGGGGGGGGGGGGGGGGGATTTGCCCCCACTTAAAAACGTCTTGCCCCCCTCTTGGAGTCCCAATTTTTAAAAAGTGATAGTCCAGGTAGTAACAGGAGCTCATGCATAAGTGCAGCTTTGCCACGCTCATGGGTTCCTGTAGCCTCGTACCCAGGACCCACTTTTTTCGGCTACGCGAACCGAATAAAGTGGAGGCCTGAGAACAAGGCTAGGGCTCCTGTTGGTGGTAACGATGGAGGTAATGTACACTACAATGAAAATATTAATGGACTTACATTTATATATACGTGTACATGTATGTACCTGCATTTTGGTGTTGGCAGGCACTCTGAGCTGCTGAGACAGTTGCCAGTTCCCAGTCAGCATCTCAACCAATCGACTGCAGAAGTAGTTACATAAAGAGAGATAATTTCCTTGACTACACTATACAGGGGGCGCAGTAGCGGTGGTCAAACACATGACCATGGTACACATTTAGCACCCACCCCAGTCCAAACAGTGTAATTACATGTACATGTAACTCACGTGAGTCTCAGCCCATCCCGAAGGTCTGACGCCAGACTGTGCACAGAGTAGTCAAACTCTTCCAAGGCAGTCTGCATGTGGTATGTGTGTGTGTGTGAGAGAATGCTCGTTCACTGGGACACAAAGGTTTGTCAATACATTTTTTTAAGTACACGTACACATGCATAGAATATTTTGTGTGCTCTAATTGTCACCGATCAGTTGTAAATGCTGTTCAGATAATTAGAGCAACCTTAGAATTCAAATTTGTTTGAATGAACCGCCAGATCATAAATTTGACTACTGCTGCCTTCTTTTGTTGTTTGGGCTGCAGAAGTCGTGTTCCACATGACCACGTAGAAACCACTGAATAATTAATTGTGTATGCTCACATGTACAGGTATGTAAAATTAATGCTACAGTATGGCTGAACTTCAGAAAAGGCTGGCATATTGGTAATCAAGGATACAGTGTTGAGTAGTGTGTAGGGATGAACACATTACTCTCAAGAAACCCTGAGAAGAGAGTGGGTGTGGGTCTTGTTATTCCAAGGCTTAGTAATCAGCACTGAACTTTCATTTTACTGTAAACACTAATGGCTGTACCCCATGGGAATGACAACAGTTGTAAACAGCTTCAAAGGCTATAAATACTTTCAAGTTGATCTGCAAGCAAGTCAGGAGCTGGACCAATTTTCCAATATTATACTACACGTAGTTAGTGTCTCAAGTCGGAAGATGACTGAAAAGGTGGCAGCAGTTCTTTACTTGATGCTAGTGTGCTGGAGTCCACTCACTAATGGTAGGTACATGTATTATATATAGTGCACACGTAGATAATGAAGCATACTGTTGATGCAAGCTCTGTGTAGCAGATTACTTAGTATGCTTGGCAGGATAAAGGGTTACTTTATGTGGCTTGTTAGACTTTAGGCTGGAGGAAATTGCTCTAGAAATGATTTGGGAATAATAGGTGTGCTGTGTTACGTGCATGTATGCGCTATACTATCATGGAGCTCCTCCCTATCCCCCAGCTGAAACTACCATCACCTACAACCACTTTGGCCCGGGGATGGTAGTGTACTGGAGGTACACGGCCCCAGAAGTGGACACCATGAGGCTGGACTTCTGGAATGGGAATGACATCATCTTCCACATCAGCATTCACTATGGCACCCAGACAACTCCCGGGGTACGGCTAGACTGGATCCTAGGGTTAAATAAGTTACACATGCTGCCACTACCTCCAGCAATACAGGCACACAACTACATGTAGGAGTATACATGTACATGTGTGCCAATGAGCATGGCAATGAAAGCTGTACTCGGGGACTCCTGGAACCAATCGTGCTACAGGGTTCCATACAGGATTGTTTGGTGGGGGTGGGTACAAGTACGTACAATGATGCATGCGAAGCCACACTTCCCCAGGAATTTACATGCTCTGAGGTTGGTTCTGGGGCCCCGAAAATGCTGGAAATTAGCTACTAATAAACTACTAAGTATCAAAAAAAAATTAACTTCAAAATTCTGCAGGGAAATCCCAGCCCGGCCTGTAGGAAACCCTGGTCTAGTCAATAATCCCACTTGACTCCCTAACCAGAAGCACTCCTGTTCCTACCCAGGTATTAAGGCTCAACAGCTACATCAGTGAGGTCTGGGGTACACCAGAGTGGCACTCCAGGTTCCCTCTTGCTCCAGGACAGATCACCTCCCTCACCATCGTGGCTGGTGAGGACAGGTTCTCCATCGCTGCCAGGGCTATTGGGAATGAGTCTCACTGTGAGTTCAGCTACCGGGCTCCGGTCACAGAGATACGAGAGATCAAGGGATCAGAGGGAACAGAAAGAGTCATTCTAGGGAAGGTACAGGCGTTGATTTAGAAATGCCACCTTTGATTCACATGTTGGTGTACATGTACATTTACATGTACATGAGTAATACATAAAACCTACCTAAAAGCCTTTACTTATGTTATATGGATACACGGAAACAAAGTCTACATATACGGAAACAAAGTCTACATATACATATTCCCAGGCCTACACCCCAACTTTTGCTGTACTACGTGAAAATGCAAACAAGATTAATATTTCATGTCTAAAACCTGCTAGGCATTTCTATATGTACGTACATGTACTACCGAAAATTCTGAAGAAGATCTTCACTGCAGCATAATAGTAATTACTGCAATATGCAACCTTAGCGTAGGTGATACGTTTGGAGACACAAACAGACAAACGTAGGATGTATGAGGGAATGCATAGCTATTGACAAATGGAGCTCATACACAGAATACAGTGTACTAATGTTCACACGTATATTGCAGGTGCTGACTAACTACCAACCAGGGAGAGTTGTATACGTACATGGGACAGCACCAGACAATGGACAATCCTATGCAATGATTACCGTTGGGGAGCCTGGAGATCCTTCAGTGCAAGATATTGCAATTGCCATACAAAAACGTTTAGATGATAGCAAAGTGTGTCATTTCAGTCGTGTTAATGACAAATACATGTACTCCTGTCTTAAACTGGATGGACCATCACCATTCAATATAGGGCAACCTTTCTCACTGGCCATCACTTGTCAGCTGTATGGGTTTGAAGTAGCTGTGAATGGCAGACACTTAAGCAGCCACACACACAGGCTGCCCATAGCACAGACCATGACCGTGTGGGTGAGAAGGCTCAAGAGATGGGAAAACATTGAGTATTACTGAGGGGTATGATCTATTGATTGCAAACTGCAGGCTTAACCTGTCCTGAAGTACAGCACATGCAACTATACTTACTATTTTTGTATGCATAGTATATACATACACACCCAATTCCTACACTCTGCAATTCACTGTAATACAACCTCAAACAGCATGTTTACCATCCATGTACATGTACATGTATCGGAATACTGGGGTAGTCCAAAGGGGGTTAATTAATAAAAAAAATGTATGGCACATTTTAGGTCATTCTGTAACAGCATGTTGAAACATATTCTGATGCCAGCTGGAATAGATTGCTGATCCAGCAATACTACCCCAGTATCCTGTTTCATTCATCCAATGTAGACATGTAGCACTACCTACTCTGAAACATTTTTGTGTGTATGTATACTAACATTGTATGCACTGCCACAGTTTTGTTGTTGATATCTTGGGAGTTATAATCACTTGTGAGATCGACATATCAAAACTACATTCAAGTTCTACGGGTACATGCATGAAATTATTCATGCTCACCATTTCTTTTACAGGGAGTTACTGTACCTGGTAATACATCAAGGTATTAACTAATTAGCACTACAAAACCAGCCAGTTACAATTATTGTATGTGTACATGCAGGAGACCATAACCCAAAGGGAAGGAGCGTTAAACTCGTGCATGTATGCTGATTCCACCTGTTGTCAAATAGCACTTGCCCAACACTCCTTATATGGTAAGTGCTATGTAAGCGCTATAATTTACTTAGCACTAGTCTAGTAGTAAACCAGCCATGCATAGCTGCTAGGTATTCCATATATGGAGTTTTCTTGTAGGTGCCATTCGACAACAGGTGGAATCACTAGTTCAACGCTCCTTCCCTTTGGGTTATGGGCTCCTGGTACATGTGAGCGTGGAATTTTCAGATGGTGACAGTCACATAATTATTTCCTACACACTATCTGATTCACTCCCTTCGGCGGCTCATGCGCTCCTGCCCAAAATATACATGTATATCAAAATATCGTTAGCCAAGTACCCTGTCATTTTCTGATGAAGCTTCTACACCAGGACAGAGAACTAGGGGGAATAAATAAAGCATAGAACCTAGACACAGTTAACAATGCTGAGGCTAAGGAACAGAGGTACTACACACTTTGGATGTCAATGGACATACATGTAATATATGTACACATGTGTTGCTTCCATTCAGTAGACAATAGACGTCACAGTCGGTAAATCATAGCTGACAACTGGAATTGTACAGCAGGGCAACTTTAGGTACATGGACATACATGTACATGTAACATTTTGGCTAAGGTAAAGCTTAGCCTCCTTCTCAGCCATGCACTTCAGTGTATGGAATGAGACATGGATTGTTCATAATTGAAGTTCTAAACTTTCCGTGTACTATGCTATCTGTGGTCTTGAGAAATAAAATCCGGGCATAGTACACTGAAAGTTTAGACCCACTCAATGGCTGCAACTACATGTATATCATGGTAAACAGGCTATTAAAAACAGTTGTTTGCAGTTGCAGCAAGTGAAGCTCTCAATATTATAGTCAGTGTCTACAATTGAATAATGACTGAAAAGTTGGCAGCAGTTCTCTTCTTGCTATCAGTGTGCTGGAGTCCACTCACTAATGGTACGTACAGGCACAGCTACTAGCCAGTTACATGTATTATGTTACTCTAATGAGGTCTCTCACTTGTATTCATGTATGTTGGGAGGATAAGGATGTTATATGTGGCCCTGTACTAATGATTACATCCTCCCTATCCCCCAGCTGAAACTGCCATCACCTACAACCACTTTGGCCGGGGGATGGTAGTGTACTGGAGGTACACGGCCCCAGAAGTGAACACCATGAGGCTGGACTTCTGGAATGGGAATGACATCATCTTGCACATCAGCGTTCACTATGGCACCCAGACAACTCCCGGGGTACGGCTAGACTAGAACTAGGGTTAGAAAAGTTACAGATGCTGCCACAAGTACACAACTATGATTATACCACATTACATCATCTATAATAAACGCGATTGGCTGAAAAGTAGTGGTTACATAGGCTCATAACCCACACTTTTATTCTTACTGCTAGAGGCAAGACGTTGCTACGCGGCGCTGATTGTGCGCATGCGCAATGTGGTATAAGTCAGATAGACCACACCCACTCGTGGGTTATGCGCCGTAACCCACTTGTTTGCATTTATCCCTCGGCTTCGCCTCGGGATAACCGCAAACTCGTGGGTTACATAGGCGCATAACCCACTCTTGGGTGTAGTCTATCCTATACGTATTCATGTACCTGTGTGCCTATATGAGCATGGCACATGGATCCCTGGTACAATTATAATACAGATGTAGTGAGTATCAATAGAGCTACAGGGTTTCATACAGGATTTTTTTGCTGGGGGTGGGTAAAATGATGTGTTCAAAGCCACGCTCCCCCAGTTCACATTAGTCTCGTGCCAGACCTACGCTTGCCCCCTCGCAGAACGGTCTGGCGCACGAAGTCAAATTTCTGGGGTTTATGGGCGGAGCAATGAGCTTGTTAATTGACTATTCGAGGTGTGAACTGCTCTATAAAGGCTTACTGAGGTCTCTACACTGACGTAAATAAGTGTTTTCTTGAATAATCGTACGTGCAGAAGGCAACTCTTAGCAACAAAGTTACAAAACTGTACAGTACGAGTACAAAATACGGCAACTTGCTTAATCCGAGGAAATACCTTGTATTGATCTTCAACTAGCCCTTGTATCACCAAGACTGGAGTTATTTAAACTTCTAAGCGGCACAAAGAACAATGTTAGCAGCCAGTTCGCTTAAACCGCTTCCAAATCTCGACAAACAATTCAAACGTCGCCATTTAATCGTTCCGTAATGGCATTCCAGAACGTAATAATTACAAATCCTGCAATCACATTGGACCTTACCGCATTCCGTGAATAAGCCCCAACATTTTGACTTGGTGCGCCAGACCGTTTGGCGAGGGGAGGAGCCAAGGTCTGGTCACGACACTAAGTTCACATGTTCTGAGGTTGCTTCTGAGGCCCCAAAAATGCTGCAAATTAGCCACTAATAATAATATACATTGCACTACTGAGTATCAAAAAAAGTCAACATCGAAATTTTGGGGGAGAAATCCCAACACCCCGCCCCCTCGGTACATGCACATGTATGAAACCCTGGACTAGTGAATAATCCCACTTCTCTAACCAGCGTTCCTGTCCCTACATGTACCCAGGTACTAAGGCTCAACAGCTACCTCAGTGGGGTCTGGGGTACACCAGAGTGGCACTCCAGGTTCCCCCTTGCTCCAGGACAGATCACCTCCCTCACCATCGTGGCTGGTGAGGACAGGTTCTCCATCGCTGCCAGGGCTATTGGGAATGAGTCTCACTGTGAGTTCAGCTACCGGGCTTCAGTCACAGAGATACGAGAGATCAAGGGATCAGAGGGAACAGGAAGAGTCATTCTAGGGAAGGTACGCACACTAAACTAAAATTTAGAAATGTCTACATGGTAGCCTTCACATGTACATGAAGGCATGTTTGCAGGCCTATACACTCCAGCTTACAGTACTACGTACTGTGAACAAGATTCTGTGGTGCTGCAGCTCTCTTGATTGCAGGTTGACATTGAAGCTCAAACGTTTTTGACCTATCCAGTCTTCATCAGGCACAATGATCAGACAGGAATGGCAGAGCTATTTACATGTACATGTACATGTATACTTCTAAATTTTCAGTGTACTATATGAACACTCCAATGTCTGCACTCATGGGAATGCAACTATATCTGTAAATGTCTTCAAAGGCTATTGAAAACAAAAATTGTTTGCATCCTACTAGTACATGTAGCCTAGGCAACACAAATCTAAGTGAGCTTGATATACTCTGACCTGCAAACTTTCAGTAGCTTTCATGTGCTCATGGCTGTTTATCATATAGTAACAGCAACGTTAGACAAACGTAAAGCTTAGTACCAGCTGAGTGCCCGCTTCACACACAGCTGGCTGGTATACTAAAGTACAACATACATGTACAGCATTGGCAGTTCCAGACCCGGGCATACCCGGGTAAAAATTTTGGTCAACGTTATTGTTATAGTCGCTGGATCCAGATTAGCACTAGCGGTGACTCTTCTTCATTTAATCCTCACTAAGGTAATTGCACATGCGTGCAAGCCTATTTTGAGACTACCTTTTCATATAGGCAGGCAGGCTAAAATCTGAAGCCATCCCCTATGAAATAGTTAACTTTTAGAACAGGGCGATGGGCTCAGAAGGCTCCGGGGACGAGGCTAGAATCCACCTATGAGAGTCCAAACTTTTCTGGGGGGGGGCATGCCCCCAGACCCCCCTAGTTTGTGCTTGCACGTGCACACACAAGCGAAATGCACAGCTTCGCTGCACATATTGAAATATGCCCGGGTAACTCATGGCTCTGAAACCGCCAATGATGTACAGTATGCTAATGTTCACATACATTGCAGGTACTGACCAACTACCAACCAGGGAGAGTTGTGTACGTGCACGGGACAGCACCAGACAGTGAATGGTTCTTTGCAATGATTACTGTTGGGGAACCTGAAGATCCTTCAGTGCAAGATATTGCAATTGGCATATTACATGATGTTGGTAATGGCCAGCTGCAGTATTTCAATCGCGTCAATAACACATTTTCTCGGCTTTGGATCAATGTGATGGATGGACAAATACTATTCACTTCAGGGCAACCATTCTCACTGGCCATCACTTGTCAACTGTATGGGTTTGAGGTGGCAATAAACGGCAGACACTTAAGCAGCCACACACACAAGCTGCCCATAGCACAGACCATAACAGTGTGGGTGAGACGGCTGAAGAGATTGGAGAACATTGAATACTACTGACCAAGAACATGTACTCGATCTACATGATCTTGTGATTGCAAACTGTTGACTACAATAATGTCTTTGTTGCCGAGCGGGAAGCAAGAAAATAAATTGTGTTGCATTAAGACTCTCGTATGTATGTATGCACATGTATGTAAGTAATTATCGCTACAGGAATGCAATTACTGCAAACATATTTCCTATGGGCGTGGCATTGCTGCACATGTAGCACCAAACAGTACACTGCACTACGATAAAATCGCTTGTAGAGAGCCGGCAGCGATTAGGGAGGTTATGTGCACAACAACACAAAAGTACATGCAGTAGTAGTGAGGAAAGGAGGGAGGTTCATTGACAGCAGGTAAGGCTGATTTGGGAGCAGGAAAGTGATGACTGCCGTTCTCAAAGCCTCGGACTGGCTGAATGGCCAGCTGAGCAGCGTGTTAAATGCAACTTGATTCTCACGAGGCTCTGTGCATGGAATACCATCTATACACTAGTATAGTAACTACTATAACACGTACTATTTTTGTATGCACAGTACATTACTAGCTACAACATGTACGTACTGCCACTGCTTTATGGTCTTGATAACTTTGCAGTAGTACTATAATATTATGTGCCCATGAACTGGCTCCTGGTTACGTACACACAAGTGAGTTCTGCATCCCACACACTACCACTCAACATATCAAAATACTGTTAGCCAAGTACCCTATAATTTAAACTTAATTCACACCCTAGACATGTAGGTATGTAAGTACATGCACAACAATACTGAGGAGAAAGGAAGACAGAGGGCTAAGGAATAGAGGACTACACACTTGGGATGTCAATGGATACATACACATGTTGCAGCTCTCTTCACCAAACTCAATCTTAAGTACATGTATATACGGTAACAGTAGAATTGTACAATTAGAACAAAGGTTGAACAAAGACTGACTAGTGCACATGCGTGAGAATGATGTAAGACATAAATATGACTAAACACAGTCACTAGCATGACACTGTTCAAGTACTAGTCTGTTACACACATACACAATGTATGTGTTGCTATCATTCAGCAGACCATAGCATCGACCATAGCCATCAATCCCCATCGCCCACTCAGCCACTGATCACAGCAATTACACACCACCATATTAACCACGGTTGTCCCTCTTACCTGTACATGGGTTACAGTGTAGCCCAGGAGGGCCAGGTGTCGGATGATGTCCCCCTCCCCAGCCAGGTACTTCCTTGAGAAAGAGAGCAGCATCTCACGGCTCGACTGCAGGGATACATACATGTGTACATATACATGAGGGGATGTGTGAATGTGTGAATGTGCATGTATAAGAGTATGTATGTGTACATGAATGTAAAATCAATTGGTAAAGAATCCAGCATACATGTAATTTGGGGACAATTTCACACATGAGTGAGTGTAAAATGGCGAAGACTTGAGTATACGTAAGTAGTAGTGTACATGGCTCTAGTACTATATAGCAGTCTATGTTAATTTGGGCACCTCTAAGATTTCGCTGCAGAGCTAGCTAATAGCTTTGCTCCAAGGCTCTACCTACTTCCAAGCTTTTATATATCATATAGCGTAAAATTAAAGCCGGAAACTTACTTGGGGTAAAGATCTTTTAGTGAAGTAAGCCAAATGGACTAGATACCGGAAAATTTGGGGGGGAGGGGGATCCTATGGTCCCGCCACCCCCCATACGAAACCCTTGTTCCTAGACTCCGCTGCCCAGTGTTTTTGTATAAAACATCGAGGACTATAATTATGCATATGCATACATGTATATACATGTATGTACACGTACATGTACATGTAGCTGACCTTTATGGGAGAGGAGGGCTGGAAGAGGCAGGGGTTGTGGTCTATGAGTCGGGTGAGCTTGGCCTGGTCAAGGAGGAGGACCAGCAGAAGGAACCGCTTCACAATGAACTGGGACAGGGAGGACTCATAGCCTGGGGGAAACAGCAGAAGTGCAGCGTTTCGTTTAGGAAACATGCCCAAGTAGCATGTTATGAAATCGTTAGTAGCTCTGATTATCCAGTCAAAATCAAATGTTTTGATAGCTGTCGTCTGTTATATAAAAGTCTATGTCTCGTAGTATTTGAGTAAATTACAACAATTTTGCTAAGGGTGTCAAATAATAGACATGTAATTGGGACGAGCCTGAGTAAGCCCCACACTACATTGTAGTCATGTCAACGCTGTATTTTCTGTGTATTATCATCATCATTATCATACGTACGTTAAGTCATTCCGCATATTCTACCTTCACCTAATTTAACATATTGCAATCCAATTTCTCGTTTGACTTGAATGTTGCAAGAATCACTCTCATGGTTTTTTTGTGACTGAAAGTGCTCTTGCATTGGTACGTAGGTTGTGCATGCAGAAGTACATGTAGACCTATATGGCCGCAGACCTCGCTAACTCACCAAAAATTTGCTTTCATAGTGCTAATGTGGTTGGCTGTGAAGTCTTAGCTCGTACAAATATACAAATGAAATTATCCATGAACAAATACATTTGTACAATTCAACGAATACCACAAACTGCTGTAATAGTACTGTAGATATAAGATCACCCTACGTACCTTCCCTGAAGCCTCCACTGGTGTTGGGGTGAGAGTAGGCAAGGGCAATCCTGGAGTTGGACAGCAGGCGCTCCAGGATGAATGCCCCCAGTGTCTGGTTTATTGGCTGCTGGGTGGATAAGGGGATAACCTCGCCAAACACCGTCTACAAGGAGGAGAAAGAATACAGTTCCAATATAATATGATGTGTATGCAGTCATATACAGACTTTATCGGTTGGGTCGGAGAGGCATAGTACATGTACGTATTGACCGTGCGTGGGTGTGGCTCCGTATATTACATGTACATGTATATACAATTTCTGCATACTCATCGCCATTTTATAGGCCACTAGAATGGCAGTAATGTACACGTGGACTCTTGTGCGGCTTCCTACCAGCCAGTCCTAACAGCTGGATCACTTAGTGACTCATGTATGTTGTAAGGCTATAGTACATGTAGCCACACAGGGTTGTAGAACAGCACACACACATACATGTACACACACACCTCCAGTCCAAGTTTGAACCACACAGGGTTGTAGGACAGCGCACACACACACACACACACACACACACACACACAGACCTCCAGTCCAAGCTTGAGCCACACAGGGTTGTAAGACAGCAGCAGCATGTGCAGCAAGTCCTGCTTTACCCCCACATCAGCGTGGGGGCAGAGGTCACGACGGAACACAAGACGTTGACTCTCAATCTCCACCTACAAATAAATATATATGTACGAAATGTCATCAGTTGATGTACATATACATGTATACATTACATACTATAAGTGCCTCCATGCAGCTAAAATATTCAACCCCAGGGTTAGCGAGGTGCACTACAGTAAGTTTTGGGGGAACCTGCGCTTCAGGAATGTGAAATAAGAGACATGTGCTTAATTGGTCTCAGGTTTCACTGTACACATACATGTACATGTATATCATTCAGTAAGTGTACATGTACATGTATGTACTGCGTGTATGTACATGTACATGCACTATACAATGTACCTCGAGCCTTCCAATGACCATACTAAGTGGCTCTGACTGGTAGAGGAGACACGCCCCCCTCCGCAGTCGAGAGAGTAGCCTGTGTCCTGTGAGGGGGACGGTGGAGAGGACAGAGGAGGAAGGGGCACTAGCTTCGGGTGGATCCAGCTGAATGGTCCCTGTGCTGTGGACTAGAGAGAGAATATTTTATATTAATAGCCTCATTTCCAACAGCAATGGGGAGAGTCATTAGCAACGCCTTACCATTTCTTCCCTGGCTGGGCAGGGTGTGTCCATAGCCGTCCACTGGAGCCAAAAGGTGGTTCAGCCATCGAGTGAACGCTGGGAGACACAGATGTGGCACAGTCTAGCACAGCTCCACTAAAACTGTTCCATGCACACATAAGTGATACTCAAGCGTTTCTTACCTCTCTCCTGTTTGGCTACCCAGTGCTCATCATATAGGCTGGTCTTGGTGGCGTGTGGCAGTGGCCTTGCTCTCACTGCCTGAGGAGGCTCTGTAAAGAGATAATGAAAGAGAGGGGAGGTCAGGATAATATTAATTTTTCACTATGTAAGTTAAAAATTTGTACATGTAGCAGTCCAGTAGTGCTATGCATGTAAGTACAGATGTACATGTGTGGTAGTCCTAGGTAGAAAACAAACATTATTCCATCGCGTCACTACAATGAAAATGCTACGTGGTGTATATCTCTGAACTCCCATTAAGGGCGGGGCTCATATGCATGCACTGCATAGAAGCCTCAATACACATGTATACATGTATGAGGCTTCAGCATATACCTATGAGCCCTGCACATAACAGAAGTTCAGAGTTACACTGCTTTGAACGCAGTAATGCAATCAAAATATGCTACATAATAACGCTACCCGGGACTGCCATACATGTAGATTCTCCCAACTCCCGAGTTACCCAAAAACCTGTACAGTCACAGCTCTACTTGTACGTGATTGTGCAGTAGCCAGGTATTTGGGCTCTTAAAAGCTTCTTAAGTCCACACCTTCAATCCATGATGTTCACACATCCTGCACACACTTACTTTTGATGGTCTTTGGTTTTCGCAGCACAAGCTTTTTTTGCGCGAGGCCAACATCACCAGTCTTCTTTGAGACAGCCTTCTTCACGAGGGGACCACTTTCTGAAGGAAGATTGAAGAAAACACTCAAATACTCACAACAAAGCTGTACAACCACTCCTACATGTATATCCCTTGCTATACAATAAATTTTAGGATGCCTGACCTTGAGAATCATGAAGGTGGGTTTTGATGGCATGCCAACTCTCCCCTCCCATCCAGCATCTATACCAATTTACCCAACTTTCTTTTATCGTCAGAAGGTTGTAGTAGTCCTCTGATCATCCAGTACAGATACAGATACAGCATGCATTAACACTATTCTACAAAAAAAACTTTCGCTTAATCTATAGCTAAAATTAAAAATGCCAAGAAGTAACTACATGTATGTACGTGTAAGTGAAGTCCAAGGGCAAGAACCATAGATCACCCAGCCCAGGGCTGCACCACTAAAAACTACATGTACAGTACTTTAAAAAATTAGGGAGGAAAGCTACATGTATGACAGGAGAGTTGCTCATAGTAAGGAGCGTACGCACGGCGTTCTACCAAACACAACATGTACAGAAACATGAAAAATACACATGCACACACACAAATGCTAACTTTTCTGAGGAATCGGTCGTTTCTTCTCCTTGCTGGGTCTTACTCCTTCTCCTGTAGCTAAAACAGAGTCCCTGCGGCCGGGGGTATGTGCTTTCACCCCCTTGGAGCTTGGAGCTTTGTTTTCCTTGTCAGGAGCACTCGTAATTTTCACATTGTAGGTCAGCCGCCGCTGTACGGGGAGAAGTGAACTAGTAAGTCTTACAGACGAAGAATCAACTTAGCAATTGCTGCATACTGTATTAACTTATATACTTGTAGCATGAGTTATGAGTTATCAAAATGGGGTAAGTTCTTCCAGCTTGCTACAGACTGCTAATGATGTACAAATTGTGCGTACACAATTTATGTGGCTTTACCAGCTAACAGTTACCAGTAAAGAATTGGCTAAAGCGTTTCAAAAAGCACCTATCAATCCGACTCTCTCGCAGATAACGATACACATGTGCTACGCGATTCAACGCGCGAGACTGCCTGTAACTCCAGTTAGAGCCCACCATAGTTGATGCCGTTAACATAGATAGCAGACTCTATCTATACCTTTAGTAAATCTTTTTCGATCTTTTTTATATTTATAGTACCACAAGAGTATTTGCTTCTAACTACAGCGATCGTAGTATGGCACACCATAGTCCTACGGGCATACAAAATTATGTAAGTTACTTTAAGAAAGTAGTTTATGATAGCTGAAGAACTGCTCACCTCATGCGGTGGAGTGGAAGTCATTTCAGCTGCCAATTGTCTTCATAAAGTTTAAGTTACGGCCAAATAGTAAGTGCTGAGATACTTCGCTTGCCTTTCAAATTTCGAGGTTGTTCTGAATACTGTAACTTGATTGGTCACTTATAATAGCAATGACGTAATGGGTGGGGCTGCTGCACGCTGCGACAGCTAAGGTGTTCAGACGGCTTTGGCTTATGACTAGCTACACTAGCCATCTCCAGCAGCCATACTTGATTGTATAATATTCTTGTACAACAATTAAAGCTAGCTACATTGCCATTTCATTCCACGTCCATACCTGTAATATTCTTGGGCCAGACTGATTGTCAATGTTACTACAAACACGTCCCAATTATGTTCGCACCCACTTAGTTAGCCGCCCTACTGCTGATTGTGCTGCACGAAAGCCCCTCTGCGCGCTACAATATACAATTTTCTGGACAACACTTTATTCAGGTGTTTTGGTTGTACAATTACATGTAGCAAGATAATTGTAAAGAACCACCATACCAGTTGTTTCATGAGCTTATCTATGTCAATATTTCCCCCTATGGGCTCTAATATTGTATTTGGTAATGCCCATAGTTTATCAGATTATATTAGTACACTGGTGGGGGATAGCCTCGTTCCCGGGCCCCCTCGAAAATTTTTTCGAGGGGGCCGGGAACGAGGCTAGGTGGGGGAGGTCAGCATCTGCGCAAAGCTCGTGAAAAATTCGAGTGTCAAAATTTCGCGTATTGGACACATTTCGCGAAAAAATCTCATCACACCCACTCATAGGTAAGACAAATTAGTCTCGTGCCCAGACCTATTGCTCGCAGCCTCTTTGCGACAGCGTTTTAACAGTAGCTAGGTCTCGTAGCTTCGCGTCTGGATCTGTCTATCTACAGCCAGTGCCAAATAGCAGGTAAAGAACCACTGTCGCACGCAGCATGATTTTTTTCGTGGTGCACGTGAAACCGTAAATATTTTTGTCGCAATATTATATAATTTCAAGCGACAGCACTCCTGTACTGTATAGGTTGTTGGGCATGGAAGCTGTCAAGCTATGTTTGCTGTCAGTTTTGCTTGGAGTTGTAAGAGGTATGTGTACACTATATTGCCTGACATACCTAATGTCAAACTTGCATGACTTTACTGGGCTTCTCCATGATCTAGCTATGGTGTGTCATTTGGACTTAATTGTTTCCAGCTTAGTGTTAGCTGGTGGCGCCTGTTTATTGTAAGAAATAGAAGAAGCTGTCACACAAATTGAGACAGTAAAGCAAGCCAGACCGTCTAGTTGCAAAACTTACACATCAGAGTTAGCTACTGCACTACTGGGCATAAAGAGTTATAATAACTTGGTGAAAATGGGAAAACTAGCAAATCTCTTGCATCTGCATGCCTAAAACTCTACACTGGTACAGCAGTCGTCTTTGTGAGTTCAAGCCTGGCGTGAGGGGGCAGTACTATAAGCTCTACCTCTCATATTTCATTAGCTAATAATAGTCTAGAAAAAGCAAGTTCCTGCATGCTATTATAATAGTGTATCCAAAAATTAACCAATGTATTCTATACCGTTGCACCATATATACAGGCCAACTGCAGGTTGGCTTTGATCAACTCGATTACGCCATTATTGAGGGCAACCAACAGAGGGCTGTGACGGTGCTAAAGGAGGGTGAAAATGTAGGTCCCCTCACTCTTAGGATCACTCCTCTGACGTTTGATCAGTTCTTCACTGAAGGGAACGTATTACCAGATGCATTGCAAAGCCAAGACCTTCCTGATCCTGCCGAATGTAAGCTAATGGAACCAAATACATGCACATACAGAGATATATATCCATATCAATAGCAAGTATATCATATGTCATGAACCAGATATTCATACAGGCCTTGGGAAGGTTGCATGCAGGCACATTTTACTGCCATCTGTTAGCAGTAGTACAATTAACCACATTACAACCCATTAGCCTGATAAATATAGTTATTCATGAATGCACATGTGTGCATGTTACTATCATAGATACATATTATGCTTTGTGAGTGTATCATAATTTCATTACCTATGAGATCAAAGTATCCACTTCTGTCCACTTTACAGTTAATTCAGAGAGACAAGATTTTTCCAATGTGATACAAATGGTGACATTTCAGCCAAGTTCAACTGAAGCACTGCAGACTCTCGACATCACAGTATTTGATGATTCCATCAACGAAGCAACAGAGGGATACCTGCTTATGGTGGATGTTATCGCAGACATGAGTGACCCACGGGATGTGGCGAACTTTCAGCTTGTCAATGGTGGCATCAGCCTCGTTGTGGTCACAGATGATGATGGCAAGTCGTAATTATGGTGACATAAAAATTCTGCCTGACACAAGTTTGTAGAATTTGCATCCCCACTAACCAAGAAAGATGTAGCTAACAATTTTCTTTCATCATACATCTATATCCTAGTATTGTTCACAACTTTTTATATACTATTATAGTATTAGTGTAAGAGGCTTGAGAAATAAGGCTACCGTAGAATCGGGATAGTAAGCACCGGTGCTTACTTTCGAAATTAGCAGCAGGAATGGGTGCTAACATTCGAGGGGTGCCTACTTTAATGGGGTGCTTACAATCGCGTGAATATATGGCGTAGGGTATAGCTGCTTTTGTACTACAGGTACGACCATTACACTTGTGGGTTTGGCTCTAGGAAAGATATTCATTTCTAGATTGGCTCATTACAATGCAATGCAGCTGGCAAAAAGCACTACAACTACTGTGAAGAAGGCGGTGCTGCAACAATGTTGTATGCATAGTTTTCATGAATTTTATTATACCATTGACCTTACTCTGTTCTGCGCACTTGCTGTTTGCTCGTGTGCTCTCCGTAGGATAGTGAAGCTTCCAGTTGTAGAAGGCAGTTTTTCCTGGTAAGTGCTGTAGTCTCTCTCTGTTGCTACACTACTTTGGCTTGGGTGCCTATTCTTGTAGGGTGCTTACTTTCGTGTGGGTGCCTATAAACGGGAGGCGGGTGTTGTAATTCAATTGGGTGCTTATATTCATAGGGTGCTTACTTTCTATGGGTGCTTACTATCCCGATTCTACGGTATATCAATCCCAAGAGGAAGTATGCAGTGGTGCACAGATGGTCACACTAAAAAAGCATCTGACAGGGTTGTTGTAATTCAATTGCAAGGCCATATGGTGTGCCATATGATACCTCAACCCAATCAGGCTTCAAAGTGAGTAATTTGTTTCTTACTATATGGATGATGACCTATGGAATGTCGAGTTCCATAGCAACGAACAAATTACCCCACTTTGAGGCCTAACTTCTACCTTCATATTCAGACATCTGAAATTCAGATAACCATGCACTATGTAGTCAAAACAAGTACACATTTGTTTGCAGTGCATGAACAGCCCATTAAGGGCTTCACAATTATTATTGGCAATGTATCACATGGGTGGTACTCCTGTCACACATACACACACGGATATTTCTATGGTACAGAATACACATAAGGCTAGATAAAAGACCAATGCATTTTGTATAACCGGTTACATAGGTTACATTAATTGTTTGTGAACGCTACTACTACTAACCTTTCTTAACATAGTATAAGTTAAACTTCCCTGTAGAAGGTGTGGAACGGAGCTAGTGGCTAATACTATAGTATTATCAAGCTATTATATTACCCTATTGGTAAAATGACTTGCCATGAAACTAACATTTAGTGAAGTATTGCCATAATTGTGGATTCAAACTCATTCTCTCGCATGCATCATTCACAGCAATTGCACTTGGGTTTGAGCAAACTCAATACATGGTGAGGGAGGATGTTGGATCCTTGAGTGGTGTGTCTGTAATCAAAGAGAATGGAGTGATAACAGAACAGAACCTTACCGTACTGCTTCAGTCAGTGAATGGACTAGCCTTGGAAGGTGAGATATATACTTGCACTAAAGTGGTTTTATAGTTACACCTGATCCATTGTGAGCTTTAGTTCTTGGTATACTGCAAAAATAGTTAATGGGCTATTACTGTAATCATAGATAATATAAACCTAGCATCTATGCTGTAATCCTTGATTGAATACAGTGGCAGGAGATGTTTGAGGTGGGGATGGTTCATATATTTATATTGTTTTCCCTCCAGCTTGCAAATGTATGGAGAGACAGGCTGGCTGGGGTATCTGCATAAAAGTTACAGGGTCTAGATTCGTGACTTGAATTGACAGAAATCTTTTGTAGCAAGTAGTAATGATGATAGTACTGTCATGTTATAGATCTAATAAACAAGGATTCCTATCACCTCAACATAAATGGACTTTACAAAGAAAATATAGCAGCATTACTGTATAGCATGCTTCTGTATGTGCAGGGTTGGATTATGATGGCACAGCGGGTGGATCGTTTGTACTCACACTTCTGCCAACTGAGGAAAGTGTGCCAGTTGTGGGTGTTAGCATTGTTAATGACAACATTCCCGAGAGTGCAGAACAATTTCTGCTACAGCTGTCAAGACCAACGGGAGCTCCATTCGACCTGGGAGCTACTCCTGCATTTATCAACATCATTGATGAGGATGGTTAGTTAGCTGCTTTACCTTCTCACACACTGGACAGTATGTATGGTGTAGTTTTGTTTGCTTAGACAGTATTATAGTGATGACAATCCGGTTATGGCTGCTAACTGGAGATATACACTACAGTATTGCTAAGTAAGCATTTTCTTAAGTTTGTGTGCTAGCTGACTATGGTTGCATAGTACCACATGGTAAAATGTTTGTGCACGCAATAAGTGCAGACAAATATAGAAATGTGAAGCAACCTTATAGGATCAGTATGCCACCATAAACATTTATTATATGTTTGCAGTTGCTGTAGTGGGATTCGAGCAAGTCGACTACAGTGTTGGGGAAGGTGATGGTGTGGTTGAAGTGTGTGTGGTCCTCGACTCAGGGGAGTTTCAACCCGGTTCCATTCTTCTCAACATTCTCGCTGTTGGCAGTTCTGCTGAGGGTAAGTATGTAAAAATGAGGCAATTTTGAACCATTAGCTATAATGATTTTCAGTGACTGTCAAAAGTAAAGCCACTGTTTCCATGAAAAAAGGCTGTGTTGTCACTCATTGGTCAATAAATCAGCATCTCCACATATGCATGCAGGTCTACACAATAAATAACATTACCTATCTATTTATACATGTATCACATAGCTATATAGCTGGAAGTTTCAGTTGAGGAACACAGAAAACATGGCATAGTATACTGGTCACCAATTGAGATAGATATGTAACTTCCCCTCATGCAGCCAATGCGGACTTTGTCCTACCGATCTCCACACTGTTAATTTTTCCAAGACTTACTGAACCATCTCTGCGGGGCTGCATTAACATCACAATCCAGGATGATGCTTTAACAGAACCAACAGAACAGTTTGAGCTACAATTGGTGCCATTTGCAGGCCTGATGCTACCTCCAAATGTCATACGCAGGCCAAACACAACCATTGTACATATAATTGATAATGATGGTGAGTGTTACTTAGTCTGAAGTAACCTTGTTCCCAGGCTCTACCCTCACGCCATGCACCCACACAGAATTCCACTTCCTGTGGAGGTGAGGCAAATGGAAGAGCCCGGGAACGAGGCTAAACCTGTTGACTCAGAGCTGATGCAACCAGACAAGTGCATGAATGTAGTTGTTTGTGAATGACAGCTACACTGCGGCAACAGGATGCCGAGATGCATGCTAAGAATGATGACCTATGTTGTAGCTAATTCTGGCCTAGTGGTAGCAACATGTCCGTGCATGTGGATGAGTGGATCTGGCTTCATCGGACCTGGAGTCGAGAGGAAAAGTTGTCAAAAACCGTAAAAACTGTCTTAAAGAACTGGCATGGCCACTTGTACATGTAGTTCCTCCACAATCTGGGAATGCAATGTGCATATATGTCGGATTCTCTAGTCAAAGCTCTATCAGCTAGCAGCTATTGTCCACTGAATTTAGCCATGTACTGAATTTATGCATACACTTCTTGCCTGCCTGCATGCCGAGTCATCTCATTCCCAGACTCTCCCCCCTCCTCAGACCAAACCTCCACAGGAAGTAATTTTGACCGTTACTGTATAATTTAGGCTAAGTATTAAGAAACTATCCAAACACGCAGCAGTGTATTTGCACACTTTTTGTACAGAATTCTGCCAACTACATATACGTACATTAATTTTCAATACTTTCACCCCAGTTTATAATGTTAGAGAAAAAGTGCATGAACTGGCCATTCTAACAATACACTGAAACATTAGCAGAAGTCACAGATTGCTTTATATGTCTGTATTTCTTTCTTATAGCCATGCTCACCAACGACACGCTCACCAATGACACACTCATTGGAGACCCCCTCTATGCTGTTCCTTTCACGGAAGATGGTGTATCCCTTTGCTTTGAGGTTCATGGTGCTGCCTCTCAGTACTTCAACCTCGTCTCTGACACGTGTACGAACGTAAATGCTTTCTATGCTCCATTGCCCCTGCTAAATAACAGTCGGAATGTTGTGGAACAGATAGGTGTGAGGGCTGTAGGTAGCTCTGGTACTTGTTACAACATCAGAGTGTACGAATCTGACACCGAAGGTATCTGTGTAGTCTCAGTGGACGACACTACAGTGGGTTCAGGTGGCATTGAAGTCGATGGCATTCGCGTACGCAGAATAATGGATAGAGTTCGCATTTCGGTTCCAAACTGTGAAAACATCAACCTTGTGATGTGGGTCACTTGTGAAGAGAGGAACGGTCTGCGGATGCTTCGGTTTGATATCTCGAGGGGCCTCACTCTTCGTCCCACTTCTCATGGTCTGATAGGTACGTCAGGTTATTATTAGTAATGGCTTATAATAGAGCTTCCATACTATGCTTGCTAAACACGTGTACATGTAAATAAACCTTAATTTATATGTAGCTATATGTAATTCCATAGGTCAATTCTGGAACATTCCCATTGTATATGACCCAAATCGTTTTGATGGAATGCTTGGCAGTGAATACGATAACAATGATGTCCGAATTGTGACAGTATCTCCTGTGGACAGCAGCCCACCGCGTCAATTCCTGGCAGAACGTCAGGCCCAAACGTGGGCCAAATCTCCTAACACGTGCTTCTATGCCGGTGATGGCCAAGGAGGACCCTCAGGGGCAGGGCAACCGGATGATTCTGTGATCCAAGGCGACTACAGCAATTACCGTGTTGGGGGTCTGTTTCAGCACGAGTTCCGTTATGCCAAGTTTGCAAATGATCGCTGTCTGTAGTGACACTATTATGAAACTAGTAGTACTCTTAGTCTACATAAAATGAGATATACTTAATGAAGTGACATTGGCATTGACAACAGGTGCATTATACAGCTGTTGATTTCTGTAAACATCTTTACTACTTATTCTTATAATTATTATGTTTGTACACTTTTAGACATGGAACTGTGCATGTGTATCATGACATGCACTGGCAGTAGTTTAGTAAACAATAGTCACATTAGGACTGTACAGTGCTACAGATGTACATTGTAGTCAGTACATTTTGAACTTTTTGATATTGCATTATACTGCAAATTGGGGAATATTATTCATTCAAGGATGCCTGAAAATAATAATCAACCATATGAGAGTAAATAATTTGTGAGAAAGTCGGTTTGGTCACATGACTCCCTGTAGATGTAAGGCTTCACATAGCAACTTCATTGAAAAGCTGCTTTAGGCACATTATAGCTGAATATCAATCTTGTTAACTTTCTACCATCACTACCACATCATTACCAAACAAAAGACCTCTAATACCATTCATCCATCAAGGTCATATGCCCAATCCTTTTTTGCATATAGTGGGCGTACCACAATTAAGAAAAAATGAAGAATTAGCTATTGGTGAAAGCGAGCAGGCTGAAAGTAATTAGCTAATCTCGTGCCCAGACCTAGGCTTGCTCCGCCTCGCAGACTCGCAGACGTTCTGCGAGGCGGAGCAAGCCTAGGTCTGGGCAAGAGACTAGAAAGTAATATGCAGTGTGAATCATTGAGAATGAACATCACCAGACAATTATTAGTAAGCATAATCACCATAAAATATAGTTGTGAGCCAATACATGTATCTAGATCTACAATATTATGTGTCTACCCCACCATCAACACTACCCTAATGGGATAAAATATTGTGTCTGGTAACACGCCCAACAAACGTAGTTTATAAAATTACAGGTCAGGGAGGGTCAGCATCTGCAACATCAAAGTAACAGCCACTGGTACACGTAACACTATATACTTTCCGTACGCTGACGTGACAATTTACCGACTGGCCACCTTTCGCGATAATCGAAAACCACACCCATTCTAAGATAAGGCAAATAGTTGGACCTACCCCATGTCCTACTGCTCGCTTTTGTTCAGCAATACATGTAGCTGGAGGAGCCTCTCTTCGCCACTGCACAATCGCATCGATAGATATATGAAATCGACAGAAGTCGCACGCGGAGTCCCCGAGCGAATAATCATCGCGCAAATTCGCGAACTGAACCGCGCAAATTAAATTGCCTAAGAGCGTCATTCAAGTAGTGGCTGTGCTATCCAGGTTGCTGCTGCTGCTGTAACGGGGAATGGATACTATCAAGCTGTGTTTGCTTACAGTTTTACTTGCAGTTGTGAGAGGTATGTAGACTATGATGCCTGACGCCTGTGACGTCAAGCTTGCGTGGCTTGGTTGGATTGTACGCGCATGCAAGCATCCAGTATAGTAGCTAAGGTTTGAGATTAATTGTACAGCACGCATAGAGGTGGTTGTTATAGTGAATACAGCTAAGCCTATAATACGCCTGCCCATATATAGCTATGGTTCCTCTAAAAGTTGGATTGCTAGGAGAAGTAGAGTCATGCATTCCTGGGCGGCTGTAGAACCATTTGCTGAAAAATTAGTGTCATAAAGCATATATTTGTCCTTCATATAATTATACTAAAATCAAGTATTTAGTATATAGTACAAGCCTGCATAATTTAATAGAATTTACTAGAAGTTAGGTAACAAATTAAATATGCATCCATGCATTATGAGTGCAAATTTTAGTAGGTAGCCCAAGAGTGTCAAAAGTTGACCAGGTTCCATTTTGCTATCAAAACCCCAGGTATGTAGAAACAGGAGCTCACGAGCGTTGCGGAGTTATGGGCTCCTGGTACAAAATTCTATAGTTAATGAATTGGCCTTTTTTTGTTACGATGTGCACATGACACCTACTGTATAACAGGCCAACTGCAGGTTGGCTTTGATCAACTTGACTACGCCATTACTGAGGGAGACCAACAGAGGGCTGTGACGGTGCTAAAGGAGGGTGAAAATGTAGGCCCCCTCACTCTTAGGATCACTCCTCTAACGTTTGATCAGTTCTTCAGTGAAGGGAACGTACTACCAGATGCATTGCAAAGCCAAGACCTACGCGATCCTGCCGAATGTAAGTAGTATAAGTGCATGCGTGTAGTTCTTGGGATATAGCTGCCCTGCCTTACACTATTATTATGTCAAGAACCAGATATATGTATAGAAATTTAAGAACTGCAAGTCATTATGACTACTGATTGTCACACACAGACCTGTATTATGATACATGGTACTATACATCTTCTTTTCATAATTATTATTATATCTACTTTACAGTTAATTCAGAGAGACAAGATTTTTCCAATGTGATACAAATGTTGACATTTCCTCCAAGTTCAACTGAAGCACTGCAGACTCTCAACATCGCAATATTTGATGATTCCATCAACGAAGCAACAGAGGGATACCTGCTTATGGTGGATGTTATCGCAGACATGAGTGACCCACGGGATGTGGCGAACTCTCAGCTTGTCAACGGTGGCATCAGCCTCGTTGTGGTCACAGATGATGATGGCAAGCCCTAATTAGTATCACAACATGCCTGATACATTCGTGTAAACTTTACAAGGGAAAAATTGCTACTTTCATACATTTATTCTGTACATTTGCATGGGTTGAGTGCATGGCACCTATGGGAACAAGCCCAAGACAATATATACAGTGGTACATGGATCAATTATTGTCATCAAGGAAGCATTAATTAATTAATTAATTAATTAATTAATTAATTAACCAATTGCATTAACTCTAGGATAACAAAGGTGTATTGTCATCATCAGTGTTATCATAGAAAGTTATGCAGCCTTTTTCGCATGCAGTCTCCACACCTTTTAAAAAGAATGGAAACTGAGAAATGTAGTCTTATTATGCTTACTGGAAGAAATATTATACTTAAACACATGGTATAAACACTGGTACATACTGTGCAGTGTCAACCCATGAGGTATACAATATTGAATTACATATACTGTGTGGTAGAACTCTAGACGTTAACTACATCATCTCTTTCATACAATAACTTGCCAGAAACCATCACTCAGTAAAGTATTACACATCATTTACAGCAATTGCACTTGGGTTTGAGCAAACTCAGTACACGGTGAGGGAGGATGTTGGATCCTTGAGTGGTGTGTCTGTAATCAAAGAGAATGGAGTGATAACAGAACAGAACCTTACCGTACTGCTTCAGTCAGCAAATGGACAAGCCTTGGAAGGTGAGATACTTGCACTAAAGAGATATATATATATGTGTATGTACTTAGATTTTAGTACTGCCAGTCTCCACTCTTTGGCATAGCATCTTTAGCCACATGCGTGCACTCATCAATAGTGTTCATACAAGAATCTATAGCCATGCATATTACCCCACCTATTCGCTATTACACTGTAATCCTTGTTTCAGTACAGTAGTGCTAGCTAGCGGCATAGATAGTATAGTGCTCTACACTATCTATGGTAGAGGATAGATCATGAGGGTGTTTCCCCTGAAAGCTGTCTAGCATGCGTATGTACAAAGAGACTGTGAGGCTGTGTTGTAGTGATGGTCTGATTGTCTCTAGGATCTCAGCTTAATAATCCATTTGTGTAAAATATGGTTTGACTATGTGATAGACACAGCTACCACTTTAGCAAATTATTTATAGCTGCATTACTGCTTTTGTGTGTACAGGGTTGGATTATGATGGCACAGCAGGTGGATCGTTTGTACTCACACTTCTGCCAACTGAGGAAAGTGTACCAGTTGTGGGTGTTAGCATTGTTAATGACAACATTCCCGAGAGTGCAGAACAATTTCTGCTGCAGCTGTCACGACCAATGGGAGCTCCATTCAACCTGGGAGCTACTCCTGCATTTGTCAACATCATTGATGAGGATGGTTAGTTAACTGTTAGCTGCATATCTCTCCTACACTGGACAGTATAGCGAGTCAGTGTGAACCATAATTCGGTCATCCTATTCTCTAATAGGAGAGACTCTCTTCAGTTAATCCAGATACTGTGAGACCATATAGTTAGACCATAGTATATATACTGTATCCACATAATGGATGCTACATACCTGTAGTCCTATGCAGGATTGTAACTACAATGCATAATTATAGGAGAGGAGGTTCGCTTCTTTCCAGGATTCCCTGCCCACCAAAAAATGGACTAGGAAAAAAAGACGCTTTCAAATATTTGTGTATCCTGTGGGCAGGGCTAGGGGAGGAGTATGGGATCAAATAATGATAGTTATCATCCTAAGTATGTATACCGTATAAGTATGTATATTACATGTGTTTGCAGTTGCTGTGGTGGGATTTGAGCAAGTCGACTACAGTATTGGGGAAGGTGATGGTGTGGTTGAAGTGTGTGTGGTCCTCGACTCAGGGGAGTTTCAACCCGCTTCCATTCCTCTCAACATTCTCGCTGTTAGCAGTTCTGCTGAAGGTAAGATGTGAGGCCATTTTGAGAATCAATGCAATAGAGATACTTGTTAGTGTTATTTTCTCCTCAGCACTCACTGAAACATCAGCATTCGACAGTGGTTGAGAGCTAAATCAGTATATCTGTCATGTACATACAGTCTTGAGGGAACTATTATAGTATACTGGTTACCAATTGACCCATATTATTACTTCCTCTCATGCAGCCCTTGCAGACTTTGTCCCACCAATATTTGCATTTATTTCGATTCCAAGACCTACTGAACCAGCTTTACGAGACTGCATTAACATCACAATCCAGGATGATAGCTTAACGGAACTAACTGAACAGTTTGAGCTACAACTGGTGCCATTTCCTGGCCTGATGCTACCTCCAAATGTCATACGCAGGCCAAACACAACCACTGTACATATAATTGATAATGATGGTGAGTGTTACTGAGTCAGCTGTAGACTAATCCTCAGGCTATGTATACCCTGAACCTACCAGATTATATACCTCCTATTGAGGCAGGATGGAGGGGACACCCCTCCCACACCTAACCTCCATCAGCCACAAGTGGCTGTGCATCCCTGCGTCACTGCAATCTCTCGTGGCCAGACCTACGCAAAATTGCTTTGGCCAGGCCCGTGCTTATTGGGCTTGGAACCGCAGCATACACACTGTATAGTGGCTCTGTATTTGTGAAGCTCTTAATGCATTTCTTTCATTCATACTAATGACTATATAATTCCCATACCTCTTGCCCTGCAGCACTGTGTCCTGATCCTCCTGCCATTATGAATGGTATGAGGACATTCACTGGAAACTCAGTCGGTGACACTGCTACCTACAGCTGTGATCCGGGCTATGAGCTGATTGGAAGTCCGACCACGACATGCACAGCAGCTGCTGATGGGAACTCTGCATCCTTTCCACCAGTCCCACCACCAGAGTGCAGGCGTGAGTACTGTAGTAATATACCTACTTAGCTATCCAACAGCTATCTGGATTGGTTGCATCTTGCTCAGTTGTTGCATGCATACAAGTTACTACGAATACCTCATTTCGATACAGGACCTGATTAGTATATGGCTTGGAAACCTCAGCATGCATGCACACATACACCGGTGGTTCTTCACTTGTGAAGCTGTCAATGTTGTCAATGACACATACCTCTTGCCCTGCAGCACTGTGTCCTGATCCTCCTACCATTACGAATGGCATAAGGACATTCACTGGAAACTCAGTTGGTGACACTGCTACCTACAGCTGTGACTCAGGCTTTGAGCTGATCGGAATTGCGACCATGACATGCACAGCAGCTGTAGATGAAAGTTCAGCGGTATTTTTACCAGTACCACCACCAGAGTGCAGGCGTGAGTACTGCATTAATAACTATCAGCTTAGAACTGATTGCTTGCCTTTTCAGTTGAGGCATGCGTACACGACAGAAATCATCTATGAATGCATAATTTCTATACAGTACCTGATAAACATTGCTCACAAAGCTCAGCATTATGCACATATACACAGGTGGCTATTTGTTTTGTGAAACTATTAATGTTGTCATTTGTATTGACTATAGCTACATACCTCTTGCCCTGCAGCACTGTGTCCTGATCCTCCTACTATAATGAATGGAATGAGGACATTTACTGGAAACTCAGTCGGTGACACTGCTACCTACAGCTGTGACCTGGGCTTTGAACTGATTGGAAGTCCAACCACAACATGCACAGCAGCTGCTGATGGGAACTCTGCATCATTTCCACCAGTCCCACCACCAGAGTGCAGGCGTGAGTACTGCATTAATATACCAATTTAATTAGCTATACGACTGTCTGCAGTGATTGACTGCTTTCGCAGTTATGGCATGTGCAGTTACAAGATAAAAGTCATATACGAATACCTCATTTATATATACAGGAACTGATTAGAATGGCTTGGAACCCTCAGCATTTTATGCACATGATGACTCCTTATTTGTGAATCTTTTAATTTTGTTAATGAATGCATTTCTTTCATTCATACTAATGACTATATAATTCCCATACCTCTTGCCCTGCAGCACTGTGTCCTGATCCTCCTGCTATTATGAATGGTATGAGGACATTCACTGGAAACTCAGTCGGTGACACTGCTACCTACAGCTGTGACCTGGACTTTGAACTGATTGGAAGTCCGACCACAACATGCACAGCAGCTGCTGATGGGAACTCTGCATCCTTTCCACCAGTCCCACCACCAGAGTGCAGGCGTGAGTACTGCATTAATATACCAATTTAATTAGCTATACGACTGTCTGCAGTGATTGACTGCTTTCGCAGTTATGGCATGTGCAGTTACAAGATAAAAGTCATATACGAATATCTCATTTATATACAGGAACTGATGGCCTGTAAACCTCAGCATTTTATGCACATGATGACTCCTTATTTGTGAATCTTTTAATTTTGTTAATGAATGCATTTCTTTCATTCATACTAATGACTATATAATTCCCATGCCTCTTGCCCTGCAGCACTGTGTCCTGATCCTCCTGCTATTATGAATGGTATGAGGACATTCACTGGAAACTCAGTCGGTGACACTGCTACCTACAGCTGTGATCTGGGCTATGAGCTGATTGGAAGTCCGACCACAACATGCACAGCAGCTGCTGATGGGAACTCTGCATCATTTTCACCAGTCCCACCACCAGAGTGCAGGCGTGAGTACTTCATTAATATATTAGCTATACAACTGTCTGGATTGCTTTCTCGGTTATGGCATGTGTACAAGATAAAAGTCAACTACGAATACCTCATTTCTATACAGGATTAGCATGGCTTGGAAACCTCAGCATGCATGCACATATACACTAGTGGCTCTTTATTTGTGAAGCTCTTAATGTCATTTACTTCTTTATCAATACTTGTGACTGCACCTCTTGCTCTGCAGCACTGTGCAGCGGTAGAAGTGAAGTGCTTTAGGGTTCATAGATTAATATACACACCGTAGACTGTAATTAAGTTAGACCAATGATTTATGCAATACACATGCATAAATAATGCATAAATAATGTACATGTACATGCATGTACATGTACATGCACTGGCAACTCAGTTGGCTATGCTTGTACTTACATCTGTGAGCAGTTGTTGTTTTCGTGACTAGCTGCTTCATGAAGTATTTCTGTCTCGGCACGCTTAGATCAAGATTCATTATAATATTCCGCAACTCTATTCGCCTACCATACTTTGTACTTAGAAGTATATACTTAACTACTATGCCTACAGTGGTAGTTAACAACTAGCCCAACTTCCCTCTCCTTTGTATAAAATTCTACATGTACCAGTACATTGGCTGTCCATACCAGTAGCATATAAAATACCCAATGTACAATCCATGTCCTACATAATTCTGGTTTGCTTGTATTTCTTTTCTATTTGCTATAGCCATGCTTACCAATGACACACTCACCAACGACACACTCATTGGAGACCCTCTCTATGCTGTTCCTTTCACGGAAGATGGTGTATCCCTTTGCTTTGAGGTTCATGGTGTTGCCTCTCAGTACTTCAACCTTGTCTCTGATACGTGTACCAATGTGAATGTCTTCTATGCTCCATCACCACTACTAAATGACAGTCGCAATGTTGTGGAACAGATAGGTGTAAGGGCTGTAGGCAGCTCTGGTACTTGTTACAACATCAGAGTGTATGAATCTGACACCGAAGGTATCTGTGTAGCCTCAGTGGACAACACTACAGTGGGTTCAGGTGGCATTGAAGTCGATGGCATTCGTGTACGCAGAATAATGGATAGAGTTCGCATTTCGGTTCCAAACTGTGAAAACATCAACCTTGTGATGTGGGTCACTTGTGAAGAGAGGAACGGTCTGCGGATGCTTCGGTTTGATATCTCGAGGGGCCTCACTCTTCGTCCCACTTCCCATGGTCTGATAGGTACATCATGTCGTGATCATGTTGTCCTTAATGTACAACTCTGTGAAGGCTTTGGGTATCACATTCTTTTCATTATCCATCCATGCATAAACAATTTATCAACCTACATGGACGGTATATTGTACTTAATCATAAGTAGTTCTTGCCTACATTTTTGCATGTAGCTATATAACACCATACTAAAGACGTTCAGTAATACTTATATAACTACAAATAAAGAGTATACTGGTTATACACAATGGATGTTTACTTTTACAGGTCAGTTCTGGAATATTCCCATTACATATGACCGAACTCGATTTGATGGAATGCTTCGCAATGGATACGACAACGGTGATGTTCGAATTGTGATGGTTTCTCCTGTGGACAGCAGCCCATCACGTCAATTCCTGGCAGAACGTCAGCCCCAAACGTGGGCCAAATCTCCTAACACATGCTTCTATGCTGGTAATGGCCAAGGAGGACCCTCAGGGGCAGGGCAGCCGGATGATTCTGTGATCCAAGGCCACTACAGCAATTACCGTGTTGGGGGTCTGTTTCAGCATGAGTTCCGTTATGCCAAGTTTGAAAATGACCGTTGTCTGCAGTGACATCATGATGTAATACAACTCTAAAGTAGTACATACCTCTATACCAATATGGACTTCATGACTCAAAATATGACTGTAAATATCAGATTATTACATGATATATGCACATACAGTGCAGACATGTAGTCTAGCTCCAGTTGTAGCGGTATATAGCTGTAGGTATAAACTATTGTTTAATCAGTTATCAACTGTCAGATATCAAGACACATATACATTTTATAATAGCTACTTAATGATAGTGATTAAATAATTTGAATATTTATAACTTCAGATGAATTATTGTGGTTCCCTAGAGATCACACTCAATACCCGAAACACAATACCTAATACACAATACATAAAGCTATGCTCTCTTAATACTAATGTCCAATGACACATGTACAACGCCTAGTACATAATACAATGCTTAGCTACCTGTTACATAATACACTTATGACAAGAAATTTAATACCTACTACATAATACTAACACATGATACCTATTTTGTACAGTGCCTATAGTACATAAAACCTACCCAATGCACAATACACAATACGTGATACATAATACCCAATACACAATGCCTACTACATGAGGCATAACACACAGCAGCTCTATCAATCATAATACCCTCTCATTCTTTTCCAGTTTAGCTTCCTGTGCATACGAGTAGGGAAGAGAGAGCCTGGGGTCAGAGCAAGCCATCTTTATGCTGTTCAGTGTATGAATGACAGGACAGGGGCAGTATGAAATAATACAGGAACTACAATAGTTATGATTTGCCATTTGGACACAACAAGCCACTACAAGGAGATAGCTATGCAGACCTCTTCTCCATGCCGTGATATTTACTAATTACTACAAACGGTGCCTGGTTCAGCAAACACCTATATAGCTTGGGTGTAGCACACTACATTTGTGATATTATATGCTCCCAATCAATGGTGCTGCTGTACATAATGCATGCGTTAGGCATTTTTAATAGGTTGTGTGTTAAGTAGCGATGTTTTAGGTGTTTTACTGTTATGCGCCGGTATTATGTATTTTGTATTGTGTATGTATTAGGTATTATGTAAGTATCGTGTATTAGATATTGTGTAGGTAGGCGTTATGTGATAGGTATTGTGTATAGCTATCATATTTGAGTAATAGGTATTGCGTAATATCCATATTATGTAGTGAGGGAATGTAGTGCGTATTATTATTGTATAATTTGCTCTGGAACTCATGCATGTGCATCTCTTAGATCTCATAGCTACTGGACATTTTTATAGTAGCTCAGTAGTAATTACATGTAAAATGCAGAATGAATCTGCATGTATCAATAACATATACTAGCAGCGATTTTGTCTGGTGAATGACAGTTTGATCAATACCTGCTATCTTTTGCTTGTAGCCATGTGTATTGCATAAATCATTGGTCTAACTTAATTACAGTCTACGGTGTGTATATTAATCTATGAACCCTAAAGCACTTCACTTCTACCGCTGCAACTGGTGTTGATTTGGACCTACTATACCTGATCTGCTATAATAATTCTGTTTCAAGTCCTCTACTCCGCACAATGTGTAATTATTCATACCACCAGCAAACCACTGGAGGGGGGAGTCACTTGTTGAGTATCTAGAGGGGGGATCCACTCATCCCCATGACACCAGTGAGCCACTGGAGGGGGAAGCCATTCATCCCATGACACCAGTGAGTCACTGGAGGGGGAAGCCTTTCATCCCATGACACCAGTGAGTCACTGGAGGGGGAAGCCATTCATCCCATGACACCAGTGAGTCACTGGAGGGGGAAGCCATTCATCCCATGACACCAGTGAGTCACTGGAGGGGGAAGCCATTCATCCCATGACACCAGTGAGTCACTGGAGGGGGAAGCCATTCATCCCATGACACCAGTGAGTCACTGGAGGGGGAAGCCATTCATCCCCATGACACCAGTGAGTCACTGGAGGGGAAGTTACTCATCCCCATGACACCAGTGAGCCACTGGAGGAGGAAGCCATTCATCCCATGACACTGGTGAGTCACTGGAGAGACCAGCGCTACTCACTCGTGTCATGGGGATAAGTGGCTTCCCCCTCCAGTGACTCATCTAGAGACTCATCAAGTGCCTCCAGTGACTTGCTGGAGTTATGAATCAGCGAAATTATGTGGAGTAATTAGGAGGACTTGACCACTGGAGGGCGAAGTCACTCATCCCATGACACTGGCAAGTAATTGCAATTGAACGAGAGTCACTGCCTTCTAGGTGAAGTCGCTCTCACTCCTAGGAGTCAATAAGTCACTTTGTTGACTCGACGTGGGGAATCCCATGACACTAGCTACAACCTGGATCAATTTCCCAATGGTATGATGGTTTATATATCTGATACAGATGAATGACACCCTGCTGCAGTGATTCCCTAGTTATTTTATCCTACGAGCCAGTCATTCATCCCTAGGAATCTGTCACTCCCAGTCACTTTACCCAAGGCACCAGTGACTCCCCACTCATTCTATAGCTACCCACAGATAATACAGAAATTTTTCAGTTAGCTGACACATGCATACTAAATATGATGCCGGTTCAACTTTTGGCCCTCCCCAAATACCAAATTTTGATCTACCACATAATGCCATCTTCTTGGTTGAGATTACAAATGGAAATCTGATGACAATATATAATATGATGAAATAAACTCATGAGCTCAGTCTGCATTAATTTTTCCACTCTTGCTATTTATATATTCTTGTGATGGAGAGTAATACAAAGACAATTACTCCAGTCTGCAACAAACCAAAGCCTGGCATGCTAATCGGAGGTAAAAAGAGTTTGTCAGTCAAAATATGGCAGCGTGCTCAGATTATTGTGCTATGCATCGTGGTGGTAATTGTATGGGGACTCTTGTCTTTGCCAATTGTATTCTACCATTTGCCAAGTGGGGACAATGAGTTGACCCAGTCTCTGCAAGTGAGTCAGTAGCTCATAACTATTTGCTAGCCCAATAAAAACATGTGTGTAAGAAGGTATATAGCTATGTCCTAGTTACTATCAGTAACAGTTCTGGAAAGTCTAAAAGACTATAGAGATTGTCTTGTAAGTAATAATGGCACATGAACCCATTAAACCTGTATGGCACTAATAGCTACCTAGTGGCCTACCCTCTACAACATGTATAGTTGATAGACAATCCATTCTGTATGGTCTGGGAAAGAAGGTAGCAGGATACTTTTTTGCCTGATCCCACTAGAATGTCATTAATGTTTTTGCCTGATCCCACTAGAATGTCATTAACTGTCAGAACTGCACAGCTACCGTACATATTATAACTTGCCCTGTTCAAGTTAATAAAACATTTTAGCATATGGATTTCGTGTAAAATATTGTTTTGATTCCTTTGCGTAGGACAATCCTTGCGGTGGGTGCCTGCTTAAGGATTGTCTCGTAATATCAGCACATGATCCATTACACCTTCATGATATTAATAGCCTAGCCAGTAGCCCACCTCTACTACATAGTTTACAAATAATCCACTGTGTGTGGTCTGGGAATGAAGCTAGTGGGAAAGTTCTTGCCATAGGTAATCTTATCTCACAAGGATGTCATCAAGTGTTATGAGCTGCATAACTATGTAATAGATCTCCACTGTCCCACATGTCTAACTTCTGTATGCAAACTTCATTCGGCCAGCTCACTTCTATGTGGTTTGCTATACTCAGGAGCCCATAACCCAAAGGGAAGGAGCATTAAACTATTGATTCCACCTGTTGTCGAATGGCACCTACAAGAAAACTGGAATGCGCAGCAGTTATGCATGGCTGGTTTACTACGCTACTAGTGCTAAGTGGATTATAGCGCTTACATAGCACTTACCATATAAGGCGTTTTGTGCACGTACCATTTGACAACAGGTGGAATCAGCATACATACACAAGTTTAACACTCCTTCCCTTTGGGTTATGGTCTCCTGCTATACTACACATGGACATGCAAGTGCAATAAATGCCTCATGTGGCATAGTATACAAAAATACCATCCTTCATGCAGAGGGCATGCTGCATATGTAAGGCTGCGTGCACAGCATTTACATTAATTCCAAATCTAACTAGCTATGGCACTGCATGTGTACCGAAAAAGGATATTTAATTTGCTGTGCTTCTAATCAGGCCAACTTTCTCCTATAGTTTATTATGAGATATCCTGTAGTCTTGTGTTGAGGTCTCCTTGAGTGAGAAAGTGCTGCCTTTGAAATCGTTTGTTCTGCGTGGAGGCCTGGGAACAAGACTGGGAACAAGACTATATCTTTCATCTACACTATGTTTCCTCAATCCCAACCCAAACAATAATTATCTCAAAATATCAGCAAACTGCCTACATTTCAGTTGCCATGTGGCCACCCGAGAATTTTTCTTCAACACTAGATATATTTTACATTCTCATTTTAATCTCTCAATACTTATTTTATGCCAAATTCATCTGTATTTTTTAACTAATAACTGATGGCGGGAATGAATGTATAGTCCATAGTAATGGAAAAATTTGTATCATTAGCTACTATCTTTTCTCCTATAGGAGCTAACATGTATACCTGACATTTATACGGGAGATGCTTGCAGGGATGAGTTACAAAGCCAACAAGATTGCCTTCCTGATAGATCGGGAAGCAGTGATGTCTACATATCTGTACATAATGGAGACAATCAGGAAGAGCTTGAAATGCAAGCTATGCAACTACTTAATGGCCTCTCGTTCATCAGTGCCAGTCCAGAATGTGAGAAAGCAGTGCTACCTTTCCTGTGCCTCCATCTCTTCGGACTATGTGACAGCAATGGAACACTCTATCATCCTTCATCCATGGACTGTGAGACTATCAGCACGGAAGTGTGTCAGAGAGAGTGGACTGCAGCTACTAATTTGCTTGGCCAAGAAACATTACCTCGATGTGAATCGCTGCCTGAGGAATCTCTGGAGTGTGGTAAGTACCTATTACTACATGTGCAGAGTCAGATGTGAGTATCGAACTGGTCTATGAAGCAATTCACTTGGTAGTACTCTGTTTATGTAAGGCCAGGGTCGGATTGCATTGCACCATACGGAGTGTATGCAAAAAATTATGTATTACAGAGAAGTTATGGCTGGCAGCTGACTAATGCTGAGTATTGTGAGCTTAGTTCTTGCGATCTGGCTAATTAAGTTTTGATGTTACACTAAGAGGTTAAAGATTGTGAACAAGAGTACAAAAAGACAAGTGCTGCTAGAAAAAAAGGGATGACCTCTGATCTCAAGCTCAATATCCGGTAGTGTGTGATACAGAGAGGATTGAAGCTATATTAACCATTTAGGCCAAGAAGCATTAGCTCAATGTAAATATTAATATAGCATCTGTGAAAACTACAAAGTGTACTAAGTAAAAATTTGTTGTGTGTGTGTGTGTACACTTAAAATCTTGGCAACAGCATTCAAAAATTGTTTGGATGAGTTTATTAGTATGCGTAATCCCTGAATGTAAGTGTAATAATTGATGGTAGCTAAGGCAATCGCACAAGCAAATCAATCATACAGTTGTATGAAATTGAGTGTAATTCTTGCAGTGTAATTATCCTCTCTAAACACTGTTTTAAGTGCAAGAATTACACTCAATTTCATACAACAGTATGTATATTCTTCTCTGCAGAAAATGCCATATCAAATGATGATAATGTTAGCAATATCACCAGAGACGGTTGCAGTGTGGAGTGTCGCGATGGCTTCTACATCAACACTACTTTGTGTGCTTGCTTTCCGCGCTGTGACACATGGGAGCTTCATTCTCATACTATCACTGTGGTGATAGATGTTTTTACACTTTTGTCAGCTTCCATTGGCCTAATTTCTGGTATTGCAGTATTAGTGATTTCTTGTATCCGGCGAAAGCGAATGTGAGTTGTAAAATATGAATGTACAGCACCCATATAGCTAATATCCCCTTTGAAAATCCTATGATTTAAAATCAGGGTTTTTTAGTAGTTAACTGTCCCCCTCTAATTTTTATAAGAGGTTTTCACTTATTCAACTAGCTACTCAATAGAATAATCTGTAGCAGTTGATAGATCACGATATTTTTATTCTTGTTTCTTCAGGTTTGTATTTCCCTCAGTATTCGTCATCTACTCGACCATTACCCTTGTTTGTTGTGGTAAGCCATATATATGTTTGTTTTAGTTCATACATGCTAGCTCCCTTATTATCAAGAACTTTCAATATCATCATGTATGTAATATGGTCAGAGAGAGGGTTTATATTCTTTTAGGCCATTATCATACTGGTAGTAAAGTCAGATTTGCACTATTGATAGGACTTATCTCTCACTTTCTCTGCAGTATCATTCGTGCTGATATCATACACCGACAGAACTAAGTTATACTGTACTTCTGCGGATTTACAGCAAAGTGTAGAAAACACAAGTGCATTTTGCTCCACTGCAGGTTGGCATTCATTGTAGAGCTGTGCCATAGAATATATAAAAAGCCAATATAAAGTGACATTAGGCCTTATGGATGTTAAACCTGGCTGGGAAAGAGTTAATCACACAATTATTTTAATGTAGTAGGCAATAAACTGTGAAGATGTAAGCAACCATATTACAGTGGAACCTCTATAATGTGGTCACTATAGAGCAGCCACCTCTCTATTAAGACCACCTTGTTGGGTCCCAACGTGCATATTGCTAATGTATTATGGACTTCTCTAATACAGCTACCCTCTGCATTGCAGCCATAAAATGTTGGTCCAAGGGTGGCCACCACATAGAGGTTCCACTTTATAATCACTGCTGTAATATAAGCACTGTACTATGCTCACCTATACGCCTATAATAAATGCAGGCCAAATACGTAGTAGCTAGTCAAATTATTGGCGGACTCATTTTGCCAAGGTTTTGGTCACTCCATATGCATTTGTTTGGTTGATGAATCAAACAGTCAGACATTTCTCCCAATCCACTTGATAATCTCTATTATGTTAAGTCTATAGGCATAATATAACTGTGTATATTTTATGTCTAATTGCTGTCATATGAATCTCACTTTTCTGGTCACTTAAGCCAGTTATAGTAATGTGACGGGGATACCATCATGCTCAGTACATGTGTAGTACTTTAATTATTAAGAGTACTTTAGTCATCTTAAAATTAAGTGTCATTTCATGCAGACTTTACAGTATTCTTGACTTCTCATTTTACCTCCAATTAGGTACTGTACTCTACTACATTTTGTTGCAGCTGGCACTTTGGTGGTTCTTCCATGTTTCATCGCTATTCTGGAAGATAAATTTTCCTTTGAATGCAAAGGCAGTTGAATCTGCCCACCGTATAAAATACATACACATCACGATGGTATTACTTGCACTTGTACTGCCATTCATACCAGTGATTGCAGCATTTGCGACTACAGGATTTGTGCTTTCTCAATTTCCATCCATCTTATGTTTAGGTTCAAATACAAATGCATCATTCTATTCTCTTGTACTCCCTATCCAATTGCTCTTACAAGTTGGAATTGCACTGCTCATTGCCATATTCTGGAAAATTCATAAGGTATGTTTAGCTATATACATCATACATAATTAACTGGCAGTCAGAATGTATCTGCACGTATAAATGCTATAGGTAAAAGGTGGGTGTGGCATTCAGAAACATACTACATGTACATAATTTTGATACAAAGGTTTTGTTTTTTTTCTGCTTCAGGCAGAGATCGGCATGGGCTTCTAGCTAAATTAATAACCAAAACATAGTTGAGGATCATGGCTGCATAGCAGTATACCAGACAGATCCAGTGAAATAAAAGCTTTCTCACCACAATCAGCAGATAGTTTAACGTTACATGTCTAAATGCTAACCTGGCACATGTTTACTTAGCTACTCGTATGGAAGTGAATCAAGCCAACTTCTATAATTTTCCATGCATCGATCTGTGATGTATGATCAGAAGTACAGTTAAACTTATAAACTTGCTGGTAAAGTGTGTTTGGGAGTAGCTATGCATGGGGAGAGTTGGGCATAATTTAAAATCTGTTATTATAGTTACAGGAAATGTTTTGATTGCATGCTTTGATCTTCTTTCTTTGCCCTTCACAGCAAGAAGGTCTATTGAGGATAAGGTTTTCAAGAAACCCATTCAAAATTGATACAGCCGAGAGAAAGATTCTGATTGTCTTCTGCTATTACGTCCTCCTTGGCGTGATTGCACTGACAGCATTCACATTGGCTGCAAAAAACGATAACCTTTCTTTTAAAGAAATAGCTCGATACTTCACATGTGAACTTCCTGGCATTGATCCACAAAATAGTTGTGATAGGAGTCGCTACCAGGCACTACTGTACCCTGAGATGAATTGTATTTCTTACGTTCTCCTGGGAATGTTTCCAGTTGTAAACCTTGTGTTTGCCGTGAACATTAAAGAACTAAAGGAGAGATGTGCCTGTGCTTGCCTGTTCCGTCATATTCTGACCAGTAATAAATCTCGAAGCAATGGTACTACTTCTACAGTAGTTGCAAATCAAAGGACTGTATGACTCTAATACAGTGCCTACCCCCATGTAATACGACAAATTAAGGACTAATTCTGGACTGTTTGTCACGGTTTTGGTAGCTAGCACTTAGCATTGTAGTTTAATAGCTACATTCAGTATGTATAGTCTCCATGCTAGTAATGACCCATTAGTACTGTTCACTTATATATGCAGACTATGTGCTATTAATTGCTTTTGTCTTATCAGTTTTGCTGATATTTGCTTGGTATATAGCTAAGCTTTAGATCAGTAATGCATTTTGTCATTTTAGTGAGCCATTAGCTATAATTTAATATGCCAGCCCATGGCCGCAGACTGTGCGGTGTGCTATCATAAACTATAGCTACTCATGATAGCTATTAATATTCCAAGGCTCAGAGGTATATCCATTTGGGAGGCAGCCCTGGGATTTAGTAATTTTTTTAGGGCCCCAGAAGCCACCAGAAGCATAGTAGTCCGGTCGTAGTCTCGTCACGGCCGAGAGTCTGGTACGGTATACGAGGCGTTCCCGTGGGCGGGGCTTCTCCTGTAATGACGTCACGTGTAATATATGCCCTTTGACCTTTGGCTGCACGCTTACTCTATTTCAAGCGCACCGCCCAGCTCGTTGCATCGCTCCATGTGGCAGCGTTGTGTCAGGTGCAGGAGACTCCTGGGCAATGGATCGGATGTAGGCTGTGCAGAGGAAAGAAGCACGCTGTCATCCAGGCTGAAAGCGGTCGGAACAGCACTGTCGCTGAGTCTGCAGAGACTCTGTCATCAAGTTAGCATTGCAGCAGCAAGATCATTTGTAACTAGTATGCCTTTAGGCTAGTCTCGCCTGGCCAGACCCCTCCCGCCGCGAAAAATGAGGAAAAGTAAAAAGGAGGAGGAGTTAAGGAAAAAGGGTCCTGTGACTGAACAGCAAGCTGTTTTACAGTAATTATTAGACCTTTACGTATGATGTAATAATACATGTGACCAGTGCAAGGAAGATCATTGCATCGACTGCCTCAGAGAAGCGTCGAAGTTCACGTTTTTTTTGCAACGTATCACTAGTCTGGTGTAGCCCGCCCTCACGAAAATGGTCATATGACTGCTGCGATCTGATTGGCTCTGCCATGATGTTGGCAGAGGTTACAACATCCTGGTCAGAGTCACCAGATCCTTCTTCCTTAGCTCCTCCCCCTTTTTACTTCTCTTCGTTTTTCGTGGTGGGAAGGGTCTGGCCACGTGAGACTACCTTTAGGCGAGCAGGTCTACCCTTGCAGTTAAGGCCATGTTTACGTAGTCTCATTCCCAGCCGACTTTTCGCCCCTCCGTTGGGAAAAGTACGTCTGGTAACCCCTATTCCATTTCGGTTCAAGTGCGCCGGAATGTTGGCGCATTGTATTATTTTAATTTAACGTGTGACGTCACATAAGATTGCATTGTTGTCAACGTGCGGTGTACGACGTGACGCGAGCAATGATTACGTGACACAAGCAATGATTGAAATACCGTGAACCGAAACGGTATAGGGGGGTTACCAGACGTACTTTTCCCGATGGAGGCCGAAAAGTCGGCTGGGAACGAGACTAATATTTACCTGTAGTTTTATACATGGTAGAAACTTGATTTTGATATTTGCTCAATTGTCTGCGCATCAATTTAAGTATCTTGGTGGTCGCCAGGAGAGTCATTGTGCCTGAACTTGTACGGGTGTCTTCTTCTGAAACAGAGACAAGTGTTGATGAGATGATGTCAACGTTGTCTAGGCGATGACCACAAATTATTTAGAATATGCCGGCAAAGTTTCTTTCGGAATTAAAGTTGGTATTCAGAGGGTTTTCTGTTATGCAAGAGCCTATGCAAGCCTCCTCTACATAAAATATGATGTCAAATAAGTGCACGTGGCACAACTGCTCAACCTCTGTCTGGGCGGGCTTAAACTTTACACAAACGTAAAGGACAATAAAATGGATTGTGTACCCTAAGTTTTATTCTTGCTAACAGATCTATGCTTTCTGTCTGTGGTCAAGGCATGAAACTTGCTAGGATTATACGTACACTGGTCTACAGCAGCAGCAGTTCTATAGCAGCTTCAGACGTGAGTACAAATAGTCACCTAATAATTTGCTCACACAATTTTGATTATGACAGCATCCACATACCAAGGCATATTCACACTCTCATGCACACACACACACACACACACACACACACACACACACAGAGTGTCGAATTTCCTGTGGACCACATTAGAAACTTCAGCATCGTAGCTCATGTGGACCACGGCAAGAGCACTCTTGCTGACAGACTCCTGGAGATCACAGGTGTTTTTACACGTACCTTAGTCCAGTATTAATTTTACCTTCTGTCATGTGTGGCCTTTAAACTGTTGCTGCTGCGTGATGTGTGTCACGGCTCATTTGATGCAGACACTCCTCTCTCCCTGTCTGTATGTCCCTCCCTCCCTCCCTCCCTCCCTCCCTTCCACCCACTCTCCATTTACCCTTTTGTCCTTCCTCCCTAAATCTCACTCTCCATTTATCCCTTTGTCCCTTCTCCATCCCTCCCTCCCTCCCTCCCTCTCACCCACTCTCTTTTGTCCCTCCCTCCCTCTCTCCCTCCCTCCCACCCACTCTCCATTTATCTCTTTGTCCCTCCCTCCCTCCCTCCCTCCCCTTTTTAAAAAAAAAAAATCTCCTTTTGTTTGCATGTGAGGGTACATACAAGGAGGCCTAGAGGTACAGTCTTTGTCAGCATGTTGAGCTATCACATGGTACTAATTGGTAACTGTCTCTAGAGGCTATGGTACAAGTGATAAAATAACAATCCAATATAAAACGGAGCTATAATGTTACCGTTTTATATTGGATTGTTCCCTCCCTCCCTCCATCCCTCCCTCCCTCCTCTAAGGAGTGATTGAGCTGAGCAGCTCTAACCGGCAGGTCCTGGACCGCCTCCCTGTGGAGCGACGGAGAGGGATCACAGTGAAAGCCCAGACAGCCACCATGTTCCACCAGCACCAAGGCAAGACCTTCATGCTGAACCTCATCGACACTCCAGTGAGTACCTGACCTGCTGTAGGATGCTTCTCAGCTGTCGACCCAGTCCATTGCCTGAAGACTTGTCTGTAGCTAGCTATTACAAATGAGGCAGTCACGGGTAGAGAATGAACATTATTCCGTCGCATATTTTGTGACTGCATGTATGAACCAAGTAAGCGTCCTTAATTATTAGAGTATTTCCGGATAGTATCCAGTATTGTGTATTACTGTACTATATATCCCATCACAATCTAGACTGCAGTGCATCTACAGTATTCTGTGTGCCCAAAGAATTTGTATAGCAAGCTTTGCTAGCCACTACATGTACATGTACTTGGGTGGTTAGTATACATTCCCTTGGACTCCAATATCTCCCTCCTTTCCCCAGGGTCATGTTGACTTCAGCTATGAGGTGTCTCGGTCTCTGGCTGCCTGCCAAGGGGTGGTGCTACTGGTGGATGCACAGCAGGTATGTGTACTCAACCACAATAGCTAAAGAGAGCACTGCCACACAAGTTTCAGCCCGTGTGAAGTCGGAGTTGTGTTTTTGAATCCCTTGACATCAGTTTGTAAGCCTCAGTGTTGAAGCTACAGGTTGTGCTATTTGCGTTCGCAGTGGGTGTGTGCAAATGTATAAATTACCTCCCCTCCCCTCCCCTCCCCTCCCAGGGAGTGCAGGCTCAGACAGTAGCCAACTTCCTATTGGCCTTTGAGGCCGGGCTCTCGGTCGTCCCAGCCATCAACAAGGTGAGGGACGTTTTCTGGACTTTACAAGATCTGATGATGAAGCAGGTTTTTGTCAGAAAATATTAACTGAGACACTGACATTTTCTGTAGCCCAATAGTTGGATTACACTCTAATTTTGTACTTTCCTCCCATACATGTGCACATGCACATGCACACATACATGTATGCACACTAATTTGCTCACTTGCTCACAGATAGACCTGGGTTTAGCAGACATCCCCAGAACTACAGAACAGATCAGAAATGCATTTGGATTTGAGGACAGTGAGATATTGAAGGTAACAAGACCTGCACATGTACAGGGCTTCATTTAGAAAACTTGTCAAGAGGGTGGGGCTGGGCATGTTACTTAATTACGTGTATATTAATTTATCTGTGATAAATTCTGCTTTCTGAGTTATTGATACTAATTTCTGCATATGTACACCTCTCTTTCACTCACACACACATACGCACACCAGCTCTCAGCTAAGCATGGCACTGGAGTGGAGGACCTGCTCCCCGCCATCATCGACAGGATACCAAGGTACGTGAACTACTTATCACAAGTTTCTTACTCATTGACATTTATGTAACTGTAATAGGAAGCCTGGAATAGTAATAGGAAGTCTGGTTGGTGTGTACTCACAGCTGCAATGCAGATATACCCTTGAGTGAACAGGTCTTTCCACCACTGTGGCATGCCTTAGTCTCATACCCAGGCCTCCCCTCGCAGCTTTTTTCACAGCCATGGAAAAACGCCCATGCATTTTTTTCCACGGCTGTGAAAAAAGCTGCGAGGGGAGGCCTGGGTACGAGGCTAGACATGCCTCACATTTCTGACAAATGACTCCCACTACTGACGCATTCCCTCTCCCTCCCTCGCCAGCCCCAGTGGTGGCCGTGATGCACCTCTGAGAGTGCTGCTTTTTGACAGCTGGTTCGACCACTACCGAGGGGTCATCTGCATAGTGGCCATTGTGGACGGGGTGTTGGCTACAGGTATGTCAGGATTTGGGCCCACTAGAGGGAGAAGAGTGGTCCATCATTGTGCTATTGAATCCGTTCATATTTGGAAACATTGCTAGAAGGCCTGGGAATGAGGCTAGAAGGCATGGAATTGAGGCTGAATGGCCTGGGAATGAGGTTAAAAGGGATGGAATGGAAGCTAACTGGTGAGGCTGAAATAGTCTGGGAATGAGGTTAAAGGGGATGGAATTGAAGCTAACTGGCGAGGCTGAATTAGTCTGGGAATGAGGATGGAATCAAAGCTAACTGGCTAGGCTGAATTAGTCTGGAAATGAAGCTGTAGGTATGAGAATTAAATTGCTTTGGCTTATGAATATACTCTGGAGTAGTCAGTATGTAACATTCAAGAGGAACGTACTACTAGGTACTTCATGACCCCCTCCCCTTCCCCTCGGCCACAGGTGATACGGTCCTCTCCCAGTACTCTGGCCTGAGGTATGAGGTGGCTGAGGTGGGCATCCTCCAGACCAAGCAGGTGCCTACTGGGAGGCTGTGAGTGAACCACTGGCCGGCTGCAGAGCTGGAGTAGAGCACCCTCATTCTCATATGTAATAGACTTCTGCCAAATTAGCTAATTGTGCAGTGAGCCAAATGCCACCCAGCCTAGAGCAGCACCTAAATTAACAAGATTGATATTTCATATCTAAAAACCAGCAGGGTATTTTCACTTACATGAGGAACAGAGGAACTTTCCTCCTGGAGGTTTTTAACAGAGGGAAGACCTATTTGGTCCCCTCTATTTTAACCATTTTTAAACAACTTTTTAATTAACCTTCAATTTTTTAACTTTATGCGGTCACGGACTGGGTGGCTTTCTGGTTCTTTCCTGGTCCTGGGTTCTCTTTGTTGCAGTCAGAGCTCTTTTCTCTTTTCTAATTCAATTTTTATGTTGCTATGTGCCTAATTAGATTAGTAAGTATGTGCGTATTTAGGTTAAGTGAATGTGTTAGTATGTAGGGTATGTGGTAGTATATGTTAAGGGTTAAGGGGGTTGAATAATTAGTATGGGTGGATTTGTTTAGTGTTTAGGCCTAAAGCTTAGTGAGTGCATTTGACATAACAGTTAAGATACCTCTAGTTTTCATGTAACTCAAGGTTATATCAGTCCAAGCTAAATGCAGGTGTGGAATGGATCGGCTTATCTCATGTTACACAGCTTCCAGTGAAAGTGCTGACTCAGTAGTTTTGTAGTGCACTTCCAGTTAGCTGCCAGAACTTTCTGTCTTTCTCCACCTGGCAACACTAAACTAAGCTAGCTTGACCTTGGCCCATCACGCTTGCACAGTTTCAGTAGCTTCCACTCTGCCCCTGGCTTCAAACCTGCTAAACCTATGGTGGGTGACGAAGTGTGATGATCAATGCAATGTGGTAGAGGGAATGAAAAAATGCATTTGTGATTACTTTATACACACATACTATGCACAAATACACACACACACACACACACACACACACACAACGTATTTGCTGGGATCTTCCCCCTGGACCAATCGGACCACTCGTCCCTGAGAACGGCCATTGAGAAGCTGACGCTCAACGACAGCAGTGTAGCGGTGCACCGAGACTCCAGTGCAGCCCTGGGACAGGGGTGGCGGCTGGGGTTCCTGGGACTACTGCACATGGATGTGTTTAAACAGAGGCTGGAGGAGGTCTGTAGAATATTCCTCTAAATGGCAAAGATATTGAGAGTGTAGAGAAACCCGAAAAAATTAAGCCCGCGTGGGGATTGAACTCAGAACTTTCTGAGTACTAGTTAGGTGCTCTTATCCATGTCAGCAGTGATGATCGTTAGTTAGGCCGTAGCCATCTGTTGATTTTGAGTGTGTTTGTCTGTATGCATACTGTGTGTGTGTGTGTGTGTGTGTGTGTGTGTGTTGGGAGTATATGGGTTGGTGGGTAGATGGAATTGGATATGTGACAGTCCCAGCTAGAAGATGAACAGTTTTCTGTCGCGTATTTCAATCATGTCACTGCGTTCAAAGCACTGTATCTTTGAACTGCCATTGAAAGTGGGGCTCATACATGTTGCATACACGTATATAGCAGCATCAATATGCGAGGCTTCTATGCAGCACATATGAGCCCTGCCTAAGCAGATGCTCAGATCTAGAGATATAGTGTTTTGAACGCAGTGACGCAATCAAAATACATGATTAGTATAATTTTCTGCCAGTGACTTAGATTGGGTGTGGATGCTTGTTTACATTAGCATGACTTCATTTGTCCATAGGTATGTGTATCGAAGAACGTAGACCATGATTGAAGTAGCATTGTGTTTACAGGAAATTGTGAGCCTTAAGAGCTCACCCTGGGCTCTTTAACTGATTTGTATCTAAATCTTTTCTTACAGGAATACGATGCATCTGTTATTGTTACACCACCCAGTGTCCCATACAGAGGTTAGGTGTAAGAATGTACTGTTAGTTAGCCTCATTCCCAGGCCCCCGCTTTATTCAGTTGCACGAAGTTAAAGCGGCTTTTTCTTTGCATAGCCAAAAAAGCGGGGGCCTGGGGACAAGGCTACTGTTAGTGACATTTCTTTTCGTGTATTAACATACATCATGTCGCTTTTGTTGTCTGTAGTTGTGCTGAAGAATGGAACTGAAGAGACATTGTTAAACCCAGCCCAGGTCAGTTTCTGTGTTAAGGTACACAGGTCAGCAAAACTGTGTAGAGCTGTTTTAGGCTAACCTTATACCTAGTAACCTCCCCTTGCAGTTTTTTCGTGGTCTTGGAAAAAAGCCAATTTTTCTTGGGGCATGGGTCTGACTGGTCCAACAGTTTTGTGTTTATTTATGCATCCGCACTTATCATGCATGTTAAAATGTCATATGTTACTGTAGCATTTTCAGAGCTGCACCAAAACATTTTAGCTTCAAAAAGAGTACATGTAAGTAAAATTTGGTGGGGAGGAGTTCCGATGGGGACTTCCCACTGATATTTAACCCCACTCCACCCATGCAAAGCAACCTATAAACATTAAAAACACCACCCCAAAGACCATGAAGATCCAGCTAACCTGGCTCTATGTGAACTCATTCTGTGGTTACACGTGCATTCTTTCTTTCCTTGCCAGTTTCCTGACCACACTTCTGCTAGAGAGTTTCTTGAACCGATGGTACTGGGTACCCTGGTCTTCCCCGATCAATACCTGGGTAAAATGCTACAGTTCTGTGAGGTAAGAGTGACAGAGCCTTAGCCAAGTGGGCCAGTGGGTTTGAGGCCATAACCTGATGTTTTGATACTCTTTACTCTTTCCCAGCCAAGTTTTAATACATCCATAAGGCTTATGTGAATTTATACGGGCTTTTTATATTAGGCGTTAATGTAAAGTACACCCCTTTCTCTATTTTATATATGTAGGCACATGAATGTGCCCATGGCATTCAAAGAGTTATATTTTGACTCTTCCAGTAAGAGTAGTGTGTACTGCAGTGATAGTAGTTGACTGTACAGACCACTTGTAACCAGTACTGGACTACTTGTAATGGAGGTGACAAGAGCCAGAGAGTGTTGTAGGCTCTGGTTGCTGCTAGTCTGATAACTGCTGCTCATGAAATATGCAATGATTAACCTTGTGTTGCCTGGTAGAATTCTCAATATACAAGAAGCTTTTTAAGCATGTATTTGTTACTGTTGCAGTTTATATAACTGCAGAAGTGATATACGTAAATAATTTTCATAGTTTCCAAATTTTGGGGTCAATGTTTGACCATTCTGCTATACGATATAGGGAGGGATGGTATGTAGTTACCTATAATATAGTGCATGAAGGATCAAATACAATGGAGACCCTGCTAAACACACTATTGTCTCCCATGACAGGATCGTAGAGGCACTCAGAATGAGCTGCTCTACATCGACCAGTCTCGGGTGCTGCTGAAGTACGTCCTTCCCCTCAGCGAAGTTGTGTTGGACTTCTACGACCAGCTCAAGTCCCTCTCCTCTGGCTATGCCAGGTGAGGGCTGTAATATGATGCTACCCTTTGGCTCGTATGGAAGACCTAAATCAATTGAGGAGGTTACGAGAGATCAAACATCTAAAGAATTATGTATACAGAGCTGAGATTGACATTCAATGCAGTGCTTAACTGCTCTCGTTTACACAATGTATCTTGTCCAGACAGTTCTGCTAGACTGTACTATTATAATTTATCTCTTTTGCAGCTTTGATTATGAAGACCATGGCTACCAAGCGGCACCATTGGTGAAGGTTAGCGTACATGTGGATGGCTCTATATAGTACAAATGGTACAGTGGATCTATAGAGATCATTAAACTCTAATAGTATACATATAATCACATGGTAATTATCTTTGCTACACCAACAGTGGACAACAAAAGCATGGCGCACTTTGGAACTCCTTGATCTGAACCCCACTGGACTAGGTGGATAATTAGTTATCACCTAGGTATCATTCAACTAGCTCAGGAACTGTTTATGTAGGCAATCTGAGATCAAACACATCCTAAGTGGTTCATGCCTGTAAGCTTTTCACTCACTGTTGCAAAGATTACTAAAAATGATGTAAGGTAATTGCAAAAGTAAGTACAATGAATCCCAAATGGCATGAGAATACATGTGGTTAAAAAATATAATTGTGGAAAATCTAACTCCCCTCCCCACTGATCCAGTCCTGCATTTTACTGTAGAGCAGTGTGCAATTATAGCCTACATGGTATTGTGTACTCCCTCTTATCTGTAGTTGGATATTCTACTGAATGGTGTGCCAGTAGATGCACTGGCATTCATTGTCCATCAAGACAAGGCCTACACCACTGGCAAGAGGGTTTGTAAAAAGCTACAAGAAACCATTCATAGGTCAGTCGATACCATTTAACCTTTTGCTATTAAACATTCAACAATTTTTTATAACTTGTACGTATGGCTAACTGAGCACTGAATGGATACTCTCTAGATCTTGTCTAGTGAGAATGTTCAGGGGCGTGGTTTCCGTTTGAGTAAAGTAACTGTATCTTGCGTAGCCGGTGAAGTAACACTCTTATAAACCTCGCTGTGACCAATGGGATTGCAGAATTATTAACAACTATAGTCTAAATATAGGCTAGACGCCGAGACCAAGGGATCTACGCGATTTAGAAACCCGAAGGCCCGGGGCTGTAGCGTCCCGAGCGAAGCGAGGGCGCTACTAAGGGCCTGAGGGTTTCTAAATCGCGTAGTTGATCCCATTGGTCGAGGCGTCTAACCGATTTAGACTATAGCAACGGTAACTACGCTACCAGTTTTAGTTCAGAAAGATAAACAAACAGCAACCAGCGATAGTAACACTCTCCCTTGCCGTGCCCTTGGATCGAGCTATACGAACACGAAGTGGGCGGAGCGACACAGTACGATATGATATACGCGGTCTTGCACTATCTATGGGTCATTGGATACGGTAAGCAGGCAAGTAGCATCAAGATACGCCACATAGAACTTGTAAAACATTCCCAGAAACTGTAGAAAGTACGGAGGACCGCTAGTAGTTACGATAGCCATGAGTCTAGCGCTATTTCAGAACTAAACGGTTAAGCCTAGCAGCACGACTACCTGCAAAAACACACGGAAACCATCAAAAGTAGCCCAGACAGACAGCAGTATAGGCTTACCACACATTACTGTATCCATTTCCAACAATTTGTGAGCAAAAGAACGCCATACGTCCTACCATGGATATTATAGACGAGTCTATAATATCCATGGTCCTACCTAGGATCCCCAGCTTTCTCGTTTTAATGACTGGAACGGGAATCGGGTACCGACCTCGCGCGTGCGCGGTTCAATCTGATTGGTCCGTGCAGCGGTATTCTAAGTGCTCTAGGATACTAATACTAGGTTTTCTAAGTGCCGGAAGGCTTCAATATTTCATTAAATTTTGTGCTTAATTGTTATTCCTGTATGCAATTTACATTCCCGTATATATAGGCAGTTGTTTGAAGTAGCTATTCAAGCTGCAGTTAGAAAGAGAGTCATTGCAAGAGAAACGTAAGTTGCTTATGCCGTAGGAATACCAATATCGTCAACAGGTACGTCGTTGGGAATGTTCCATCATTTGCATGGAGGTACATGTATCATGTTCCTACCTTCCTGTTACTTCTGTGTGTCATTATTATGCTGCTGCCCTCACAATAGTTAATTATAGAAGCTATGGTGTACATGCATGCTTGTCATACCTGTGTGACAACAATTACTGGTGTACCTCACCTCTATTCTACAGAGTGAGAGCAGTAAGGAAGAATGTCACGGCAAAGTGTGTAAGTACTCATTTAATGGACCCTTTTCTGCTATGATGTAATGAGAGGAAAGTAGGCACTATATTATGTAGAAAATACATGAAGTACATGTACTGTCATGTAACTCTGATACCTAAAAGCACAAAAGGATGCATGTTTTTATGTATTTTCTCCATTTAGTGCATACTTTCCCCATTACATCATAGCGGAAAAGGGTCTATTATTAGTGTTATATTTTTGATTATAGCCTTGTTCCTCCTGCTCCCCTAGTTGTATACCCAAGGTTCCCCAACCCAACGATTTATTTTGCACTGTGAAGGAAATGGTGTTAAACAAGGGTTTTGTTTTTTCTTCCTAATTACGAAATAGAACTGGGGCGGGAAGGCCTGCATGTGAGGCTGCACTTTTTTTGTGCAAAAAAACAATTAATTTTTCATGAATCACCCGAGGCTATTCTTAGCAACAAGTCAGTCACATTTTGCACATCTGAAGACAGTAATACGCATGGGCTTATCAGCTCGTATATACTGTGGCAATCATGGCAGGTTATGAGCCGTACCTCTGAACCTTGGGGCTGGAGCAACGTGCATGTTGATTCTGCAGTGATATTGTCACTGCATGCATCACCCATAAACCACATCATAAGATGCTAAGGAGAGTCTATCAAGGTTTCAAGGGAAGGGGTCACTAAGACAAGGGTTATGCACTTTCAAAGTGCCTTTGCATTCCTGCCTAGTATGGTGGTGACATCACTCGCAAGATGAAGCTGCTTCGGAAGCAGAAGGAAGGGAAGAAGAGGCTCAAGCAGATAGGCAACGTGGAACTCAGCAAAGAGGCCTTCTTGTCAGTACTAGAAAGATAGCGTTGAAAGATTTGTGATAAATTATAATCACCTATATTACTCCTATATAATAATAGAATGATATTACAGTGGCTGCAGTATAGAGAGTGGCTGTATTATAAAGGTTCATAATGTATTAGCAATATGTACATTGGGACCCAACAAGGTGTGCTCTATAGAGTGATTACATTTATAGAGGCTCCACTGTACATCATTGTAATAAGGAGTTGTCTAGCGTATATTAGCCCAACACATTTAGTGATACATAATATTAATGTGCTGATTCCAAGATCATTATGTATACAGTGCTCCAAACCTAGAGAATATAAAACTTTTGAATTTAGAGGTTACAACCACTTATAGACTACCATACTCAAATGACATCAAGGAAGTAATGATTTTAACAGATCTCCCAAAACTTCCCCTTCATAAGGAGTTAACATTTTAGGTCAAAGAGAGGTTAAAACAAGCTTGACCTCTGATATTTTTGAAGTCACATCAACGATAAATTTAAAAAATTGCTACCTTAAGCAAAAAATCCACTCAATACACATGAACTTTGGTCCTTATCTCTGGTGTTGATTAACTGAGGTGACTATAATACTGAGAGTCATCTGACTGCCTGTGATATCCAAGGTTTGAACTCACTTTGAACTAAGATGCAGATTTAAGCACCTTTTTCAATCAGGAGTACTGTAGAACCCACAGAATCCAGCTAGTGGTTTTCAGTAATTGAATAACACACACAAGTTTGAGAGATTGTATCACACTGTGTTGAAGATAAGTAAATTAAAATTTCTCTCTACGTTGTATCCATTGTATAGAAAATGACCTTACCCATTCAAAATGAAGGCCAGGTTTCCTTTGTAGGTTCTCCAATATATAGGCTCAGAGACATGCTTAAAAGTGCTTGCAATTACGCCAAGCACAGATGCTCCAACCTCCTTGCTATACATGTGCTAATCCAGTACGTTTACCAAAGCGTAAACAAATATTACACTGGCTGGTACGGTGTCTCTGTCTTCCCCGAATGACTATTGTGGGTGCAATTATACTCAACATTATGCTCCAGACAGGCCTCAGCTTGATCAATCACCATCGACATTCAACAATGTAGTGGTGACAGCAACCAGTGCTATTGTCAGAATTTAAAGGTTAGGCCTTTTAAATGTTATGCTCAGCAGTCTGATTGCCACAAGCTTCGCTGGAACCGGTACTTTTGGCTGCATGTCTTTTTAACTGCAGAAATTGACAATTTCGTTTAAGTCGTCCTCTGTTCCTGAAGGAAGTGATTCTGATATCCAGTTTTACACTGGTCTTCCATCACACACTATACTCATGTGCCTTTATAGATATCTAGAACCTCTACTATGTTACCTTTGTTTATGGTCGTAGTGAATATTAAGAGCACCTCTACCCAAACATTTAAACCACGAGCACGAGCATTACAACCCATTGGATGAACTGTTTCTAGTATTAGTTCGATTACGATTAGGATTGTTAGAACAAGATTTATTTTATCGATTCAATATTGGGATTGCTACCGTATCTCGTATCTGTGTAACTTGGATCAAGTTCCTTAACCAGCAACTTAGACCCCTTACTACATGGCCCTCAATTGATTTCCACATGCCAATGCAGTTTAAAGAACTTTATCCCACCACTCGTGCCATTATTGATTGTACTGAGATACTCACTGAAACACCCTCATCTATGCATATATGTCTGTCCAGTCTCTTACATATTCTACTTTCTGATAATGAGTTATGAGTATGTGTGCTTGTGTATTCTGTTTTGCTGGCATCGTTATCTCCATAATAATAATATTTAAGTAGCAGTTACCAGCAATAGTGTTGTACATGCATGTACATAAAGTAATCCTTTAGTCTTCTCTTCGCCTTGACTGTGTCTGTATTAGCCTATCTATCTGTTTTGCATCAGGTTTTGACGGCCACACCTGACATAGCTATAGAAGTATTGCTTTGCTGCAAATTATTCTTTTCTAAGTCTTCCCACAGCGACATGACTCTTGCCATGTCTACTAGTCCAAGAGCAGGATCAATTGGTTGAGCATCTGTAGGGGTGGGTTGTGCACGTAACTCCTTTCCATACTTTGGTTTAGCTACCTCCAGCATCATTACCGGTGTTGGTTCTTTTTTAGATTTGGCCGGAACCCCCCATTTTCTTGGCAGAGAGGTGGAACTTGGAGGTCCACTATTTCCACGGCTAGCCTGCTCCCTATTTACATCATCTACTGCAAACATCATTGCGGCCGTATGATTGCAGGCAGAATTACCAGCCACATTGGTACAGCTGGCTTACAGTACCTGCCCATTTGTTTTGTTGAGTGCAATGGCTGTTTTATATGCTCCAGGTTTCTGTGAGGGTAGCACTGTTGCACGAACGATGCAGTAAACGGAGGCACTGGTCACACCATGAATTGATAGAGATTGAACTTTCCCTGCGCTGAACAACCTATATCCCCTCTCAAATGGTTTTGATGCAGTAACCCGCTCTTTGCGCACCCGTCCTGTTATGAAGAACTGATGTATGTGCTTTAGGGTAAGTGGAGGTAGATTACTGAAGTTAGCTTCTATCCATCCGCATTCTGATGATAGTGTTGCCTCAAAATTATCAGGTGCGGTCTCATCATTCTCGTCATCACTCTCCTATCAAGCCCGCATCTGATTGCTCCCTCAACCCTATGCAGTTGTGTCATGCGTTTATCTGTATAAAAGGGAGGGGTAAATTACCCCGCCTACTGCTCTCTAAAGTGAAACTGATTTATTTACTTTGCTACGAGTTCGTCCTTTTTCAGTCCAGAATAGCTTAGTCCGCGGGCATTAAAAAATCACTGTACTAACCTTGAAAGTGGCGTAAGTACTGAAAGACAGCTGTACCGCTGAGAAAAAGCAGAGAACAGCGGGTACAGACTTACGGTATTATCTGACCATTTTTAAATTGTCCGTATACTGGTTTATTATTATGTGCGAAAATGCCATCTACCGGAAATTTCGGGAAATTTTAAAATCTGGTTCCTATTGCGAAAGTGGATTTCCACGAAAATTGCAGCATAGGTAGTGCCATCTTTTGACAATTTATCGATACTAGTAGCTCTACTCCAGCTAGTGTAGAAGTGGCGCTAGCGCACAAGATCTCGACGGCTTTGCAAAGTTTGTCCGGAAATCCCAGGACCTTACCTTACCGTTAGGCGTTACTATGCCACTATAGCCACGAGCGCAGTGGAAGCTACTGGACGTTTGCAGGCTGAATAGGCCGAGGTACGTCGAGCTAGGTTAGTTTTGTGTTGAAAAAACGGCGAAAGAGTGGTAGGTAACGATGATAATGCTGTTTGCGCAAGTTCTGATCACTAACTGGAAGCGCACTACGAATTGTTGTGTCAGCACTTTCGCTGGAAGCTGTACATGATTTTAACAGACTGTCTTAGCCAAGCTGACCCATTCTACAGCTGCATTTAGGCATACTGATAGACTTACCTGTTGCTGAGTTACAACCTTCAGATGGAGTAAAAAAAAAAAAAAACCGGCTGGTTTTTGGATATGAAATATCACGGCCTTGTTATAAATTTCTGCATAAGTATAATGGCTATTGCCATGTCAAAAGTCTTTTACATAGCCTATATAGCAATAGCAAGGACACATAAGCCTTTAACACCACTAAAGTCATGACTATTATTACTCAACCAGCCAATCATTGTTACCCAATCTCAATGTATCCAGTACGTATTTTAGAACTTATGATGCAAATAAATGACCGCGAGTATGTGTACACAAAAAAATTTACTACAATTAAATACTGCGTATTCTGAACTACTTCTCTAAGTGTACAAATGACATACATAAAATTTACCGTGTAGTTATACCAGGAGCCCATAACCCAAAGGGAAGGAGCATTAATTGGCTGATTCCACCTGTTGTCAAATAGCGCTTGCCCAAAGCTCCTTATATGGTAAGTGCTATGTAAGCGCTATAATTTACTAGTCTAGTAGTAAACCAGCCATGCATAACTGCTAGGCATTCCATTATTATGGTGTTTTCTTGTAGGTGCCATTCGACAACAGGTGGAATCACTAGTTCAACACTCCTTCCCTTTGGGTTATGGGCTCCTGGTTATACTCAAGTGCAAAATAATCCCTCCTATCCCTTCTCGAGCTCCTTATGAAGGGCTGTAACTTCATTAAATGAGGGGATTTGAGGAAAATTGGAGAGCCTGCTAATGCAAACTGCAGACAGCTGTTTCGGCCTATTTGGGCCTCGTCAGTGCAGTTGTAGCACCTGGAGTTTACCAGCAACTCCTAGCTGACCAGCAGCTAACCACCCTCTGCACCCAGAGTTGACCAGCAACTCCTAGCTGACCAGCAGCTACAGCTTTTGTGTGACCTACACCAGACAGGCCTCCGGGCTTATATACGGACCTAGTGTTCAAAATGCTTATGGGTTTTGTCCTAATCTCCTAATCATGGCATAATTCACCTACAATAGGCTTCGTTAAGTCTCCTAAAAAGAGCAATGGCTTCCCTAGATTTAATCAACCCAATAAAGAGTTGCAAGTAGCTGTTCCAAGCTAGAGATTTTAGGCAAGCGTCACAATATATATAGCTGGCTTGCAAGAGGTCTGCAATTGTAGGCTCAAAAATGCACACTTGTACTGCCCGCATGTATTAATAATTTGCATAAACTATAGGGGTATGTAGGCACATATAGCCTATAGTTATGCAATAATTAATGAGCTATATAGGAAATAATAAGCCTTTAGCACCACTGAAGTCATAATTATTGTTACTCAGTGAGCTTTGTTCAATCTCAATCTACAGTACGTAAATATATATATACAACTATGATGCAAATAAGTGACAGCACATAGCTATAGCTACTGCATAGGTACAAGAAAAACTTACTACAATATACAAAACATTAAAATTAACATTGACTTCAAATATACCAAGTAAAACACCACTTGGTAAAACTATAGACACAAAAGTGCCAATCACTAAACATAAATGTGCGGACAAAGTGAAGACTTCTAGTACACTGAACAATACTGAACCACACTGAGTATAAAGGATTACAAGATGAGAGAAAAAAATTATACATGCTTTGCAGTAGTACACCATATGAGGTAGTATGCAGCGCCAAGACAAATAAACCAAACACAAGGCCAGAATTGACTTCACCATGATATACAAAACATTAATTTCTAATATTACACTAAGCCAAATAGCAATTATTGATAATAGAAAGGCAGACACTGTTTGAAGACGCAGAAACAACCATAAATGTGATACATTTGACAGTACTGGATCAGAGACATGAACAATGACATGAAGGATGACAACATATACAACAAACTTTATAACCTTTATGCAGTAGCGTACTATGTTAGCTACACAGCACCATGAATAATAAGCCAAATACCATAACACAATAAGCTTCTGCATTACATGTGTAACATTTATTATAAACATACCAATCCAACTACCATGTTGATACACTTCTAGTGTTGATATGTAAAGTAACCGTGAAGTGAACAAATGTGACACACTTGCTTGCAGCACATCACACATACCTTCAGTTGCCATTACCGATTCTGTTGAGTGAGAACGCGATTGGCTTTGTTTTTGAGCTGAATATTTCCCAACAGTATTCACATCCAGAAGTATACCAAATACTGCACGTACTATCCTGACTCCAAATGGTAAAACATTAGTTTGTAGCATATTCCCAAGAGGACAAAAATGCCCATAAATAGCGAAGTAGATGGTGACCTGCCAGTCAATGAAGCTTGGATTTGGAAGTGTCATATTTTCACAAACATAGTCCACTGCAAGCTCCATGTATTCAAGACCTTCTGATAAATCCCAGTTTCTAACCTTGGCCATACCAACAGTCAATTGGAGTTGTGTTAATTCCCATTTGAGCCGGTCCTTATCCAGGTATTGGAAGGACTGTAATGCAAACTCTGCTATATTAGCTGCCCTAGGATAATCATTGTCACTAAAAAGATACACTGCAAGTTGCCTAGTTGTTTCCATTGTATCCTTTGTGATCTTTGCACCAACCTGTCTTGTAGCTTGAACCAATTTGTCTTTAAGCTGTCTAACTTCCTCAAATCTGCTGTTTTGTTGGTATATTTTAATAAGGTCTTTAAGAACATAATTAAACCGGTAGAGTTCAGTTTCATTTCCAGCTTTAATATCAGGCAAAAGTGCACTAAGGCCATCCAATACCTTTTCAGCTTCTACAGTATTATGTACATTAGAGTACGAAAAATATAGATAAGTCATCAAATCAGCTCTTACCATCACAGTCAAATTTTCACTTTCCAAATCCAGAGCACTCTGCATAAATTCGGCACTGCTTTCATAGTCTCTGGCAGTGTAATATGCCCTTCCAATGTCAGCATACTGGCATTTGCCTGGTTTACAGTTATTCAATAAGTCCTTGGTTCTTCTAAGAATTGTTTCATGACATTCTTTGACCTTATCATGTTCTCCAAGTTGTGAATAATAATCTGATCGTCTTCTGTAGAATAATATAACGTTTTCTGAGATAAGCCCACTTGAAACTTCAGCTGACTCTTGTTCCTGCACATAAATTTCCATCTGATCAATGATATGCTTATGTCTATCAAGTATTTGCACTGCTTTACTGATTCCATTTAATTGATTTTCTAGGTCTGCTAAATGAATCATCATGACTACATGGTTTCTGAAGTATAAAATTATACTTGACGATTTGGGTTGTGTCAATAATAGCCTTAGTTTTTGGCTAAGGTGTTCAACCATACTCTCTATTGGCTCAAATAATTCTCTTGGAGTAAACCTACAGCTTAAAAAGTTATTGTCAACAGCAGATTGCACAACAATTATAGCATGTAAATCATCACTGACACTAGTCATTGGGTTGAGATTGCCTACACACTCCAGTAAATACAGAATGTTATGTCTCTCCATGTCCATTTCTGATAAAGCGTTTAAATGATTACCGTTAAAACGTTTTGTAAGCGTTTGCAGGACATCTGTGTAGAATGATTGGAAACTGATTAAAAATTGCTTGGTTTCATTATTCCCTGTATGTACTTTTAGAAAGAACTCTCTAATCAATTTATGAAACTGGTAGCGATTTGTTCGCCTGTCATGTTCAAGCAGAGATAGCTTCACTAATTCTTTAAGGCAAACAGAAACTTCGCTATCTGTAGCACAGCTGCTTATAATTGGAACAAGGATGCTACATGCAGCCTTTTCATTAAACGAACCAGGAAAATTAGCAATATACCTTCCAACTGTTTGTAAGTGAGGAGTGAGGTATTGGTAAGATAGACTAATAGAAGCATTTACACGCTTTTCAACAGGTAAATCTTCAGGACTTAAGGTTGGAATAAGATCCTTCTCAAGATCATCCACGATGGTCATAAGATCTGGGGGGTTTGCACTATTGAGTATGGCCCCTACCACCTGAAGTGCCAGTGGAACATTACCAGTCAGGTCGGCAATAGACTTGCATGTGGTTGAATTAAGACCTTCATGGTCAGTAACACCCTGCAACAATGTGCATGAAGCTTCTGAGCTTAGATTCTGTAGCCGGTATGGAAATTGGTTCATTTGCAACACACTCTTTCTGCTTGTAATTAAAATCTTCAGTCTCCGAGAGCTATCAAGCAGTTTATCTATAACTGTCTGAAGGTCTGTTGTATTATGCAATATACCATCACAGTTATCAAGAATCAGGAGTGTTCTTTGATGCAAGTTCCTTGCCCATTTGTATAATCGGTCAACTGTGATGCTTTTGATTGCTACTATACCAGGATCACCAGCAAGAATTTTTTCAGCTAACGCTTGCTTGGTAGAAACTTCAGTCATGTCAACGTAGTGGACAAGGACACCATCAGCTACCATTTCATGCCCAATGTGAATTGCAAGTGTGGATTTCCCAAAGCCTGGAGGACCAACTATACCTACTACATGATGTATAGGTGGGTAAGATTTTGCATAGTCGATTTCCTGGATAATCTCTTTTATGCTGATTTCCCTTCCTACAAATACTTTATGGCCATGGAAGGGTAAACTCTTTGAGTCAAGCAAATTTACATGATACATCACTCTCCAAACAATGCTACTGCACTTGCTGTTGTAACACCACAATGCTATTATTAGGAATAGGAATAACAATGTGAAGACGAGGATAATTCTACTCCATCGGTATTGTCTGGACTGTGGAGTATGTATACTCTTATCAGTGGAATGGGGCTGGAGGTTAGGTAAGGAGTTTAATTTAGTTTCCGCATCACAAGCCAGCCGCGACTCACCCACTGGGGGGCTCTTTAAGGCATCAACCAAGGCTTTGCTGGTGGGTGTGGGGTCAGCTCTCTTGAGCCAACACTTTAGCATGTCCCTGAAATGATCACCATGATCTCCCCTGTTCCGTTCGATGGCATCCAGTGTATCCACAGGTAGCTGCAACTCCAATCCAATATCGTACCACTTCGTACGTGCTGGATACACCAGTCTACGTACAGTAGCAAGATCATCTAACATGAAAAAGATATACCAGTGCTGGATCAGTCATGCTCAGTCATTGGAGCACCACCATTCCCAAACAGAGGGAACATTTAGGAGGCATAATTTCACAAAAAGGCTCATGTTGATAATATATAACACAAGCTACAATTAGAGTCATGGACACATAGCTAGTTAAACTGTTTAAAACTTTGTTAATTTAGCATCATTTGCCTTTTCACCCCCCCCCCCCCCGGCATTATCTTGACACTTAACTTGTTTGTGAATGCCCCCTTCTTTAAACCAGTGGCATTGAGAATGCTGGCTGAATGAGCTTAACTCATGAAAGTACACCCATAACCATCCTTTGTTAGGTAGCTAGGCCTACGCCATAACGGTTTTTTCGGCAGGCCCTTCCCGTATTAAATGGGGAGACACATACGCAGGGGGATTTCTAGACGTACTTCAGAAGCTTACCTATGGATAGTTGCAGCCCAGAGCTTCGTTTCTGATCATGAGTCATGATTGCGGGGTCTAAACAACAAACTGTATAGGCTCACAGGCCACGCCTCACAGTGAGGCGTGGCCGGGCCCGTACGAGAACTCGTGACCTCGTGACGTCTGTACTGTCGTAGAACTGAAGCACGGGTACGGATACTTAATTACTAGCGTTAGTAATTAAGTATCCTTGGTAGAAGACGCAGAGTGTGGAGTACGATACGTACATACTACTATACTTACTGCAATCAAGAAATGAACAAAATCTAATGTATCGTTCCAGAGATATTAGGATATTAGCTGGGGAAAAAAACAGTGGGTGGGGTAACTTGAGAAATTTTGATAAAAATTTTACAATTTCAAGAATTCCAAACTACAAATTTTTTTTGCAAGGGTAGCTATTAATTCTGATCGTGCATTGAAATTGTGTTTTAGCCTCTTTCTGTGTCTCTCAGTAATGGCTTGACAGCAAAGTCTTTTGATGGAATAAGTGAAACTATTGTCTGTCTCTACAGCAAACGTTGGAATGAGTAAGGTTCAGGGATTGAGCATATATTTTAGGCATACAGTTTAATAGTGTTGGAGTAAATAGCTCTTGTAGTAGTTGGAGCTATAGCTCTGAGAAGTTACCCGTCTGTTCCCAGGGACGTCAGTCTAGCCCTTTTTCTAGCTCTTTTTTATTCAGCTGCATGAGTATCAGAAGAGTGTGTAGCCCCGATCTGTCAATATGCAGTATCACTGATTTCACTCATTATTACTAGTATATAACTAGCTGCCACAGCAGAGACATGCCTTGTCTATGATGGATGAACGTGACTGATTCTACATTGTATATAGTGTTGATGTGTCAGTTACTTTGCAGTAATTCTTGTGTTTCCACACCTCTGACCTACAGTAAAGAATGAAACACTGGGAATACTAGGTACATAATTTCACTAGATTATAATTATCTTACATCTACATCGCCTCACTTCCTATTCAGTGCCTAGTAGTAATTTAGGAATACCCTCTCATCCAATTTACTAACTTTATACCACCATGATGATAATTATTAGTTTTCTCCTATCCCTTCTCCTTATTAAGGGCTCTAACTCCATATCCCCCTTAATACTTCATTACACGTGCAGTTGCAAGAACCAATGTAGCTACATGCTTAAAGCTAGCTATTAATTAAAATAGATTTTAAGCAAGCGTCGCAATAGCGTTGGCCTGGCTTGCAAGAGGTGTGCAACTGTAGGCTCAAAAATGCACATATGTACTGCATGCATGTATTAATAATTTCTGCATATTAAAACTACATTGGGTAGGTAGGCCAGAACAGTTGACATGGCAACTGCCATGTCAATGTATTGTGCTCTACATTTATACAGTAATTGGCATTGAGAGCTACAATCACAATTGGTTAACGATAATGCCACTACAGTCATGACTATTATTACTCCGCCAGGTCTTCTATAACATAGTTGTTCAGTCTCAATATACAGTACATATTTAGAACTATGATGAAAGTAAGTGACGCATATAGCTACTGCATGTGTACACAAAAGATTTACTACAAACACTGCAGATCCTGACGTACTAGTACACAATTGTAAGTGACTGAGAACATAAACAAACAATTAATGCTTTGCAGTAGTATACTATATTAGCTACATGTACATGTATGCAGCGCCAAGACAAATAAACCAAACACAAGGCCAGAATTAACTTCACTGTGACATACAAAACATTAATTCCAAATAATATTATACTAACCCAAATAGCAATTATTGATAATAGAAAAGCAGACACTGTTTGAAGATGCAGAAACAACCGTGGATGTGGTACATTTGATAGTACTGGATCAGAGACATGAACAACAATATGAAGGATGACAACATATACAACAAACTTTATAACCATTCTGCAGTAGCGTACTATGTTAACTATACAGCACCATGAATAATAAGCCAAATACCATAACACAATAAACTTCTGCATCATATGTGTAACATTTATTACAAACATACCAATCCAAATACCATGTTGATATACTTCTAGTGTTGATATGTAAAATAACCGTGAAGTGAACAAATGTGACACACTTGCTTGCAGCACATCACACATACCTTCAGTTGCCATTACCAATTCTGTTGAATGAGAACGCAATTGCCTTGGTTTGCGAGCTGAATATTTCCCTACAGTGTTCACATCCAAAAGTATACCAAATACTGCATGTACTCTCCTGACTCCAAATGGTAAAACATTAGTTTGTAGCATATTCCCAAGAGGACAAAAATGCCCCGAAATAGCGAAGTAGATGGTGAACTGCCAGTCAATGAAGCTTGGATTTAGAAGTGTCATATTTTCACAAACATAGTCCACTGCAAGCTCCATGTATTCAAGACCTTCTGATAAATCCCAGTTTCTAACCTTGGCCATACCAACAGTCAATTGGAGTTGTGTTAATTCCCATTTGAGCTGGTCCTTATCCAGGTGTTTGAAGGACTGTAATGCAAACTCTGCTAAATTAGCTGCCCTTGGATAATCATTGCACTAAAAAAATACACTGCAAGTTGCCTAGCTGTTTCCATTGTATCCTTTGTGATCTTTGCACCAACCTGTCTTGCAGCTTTAACCAATTTGTCTTTAAGCTGTCTAACTTCTTCAAATCTGCCATTTTGTTGGTATATTTTAATAAGGTCTTTAACAACAAAATTAAACCGGTAGAGTTCAGTTTCATTTCCAGCTTTAATATCAGGCAAAAGTGCACTAAGGCCAGCCAATACCTTTTCAGCTTCTACAGTATTATGTATATTAGAGTACGAAAAATATAGATACGTCATCAAATCAGCTCTTACCATCACAGTCAAATTTTCACTTTCCAAATCCAGAGCACTCTGCATAAATTCGGCACTGCTTTCATAGTCTCTGATAGTGTAATATGCCCTTCCAATGTCAGCATACTGGCATCTGCCTGGTTCACAGTCTTTTAATAAGTCTTTGGTTCTTCTAAGAATTGTTTCATGACATTCTTTGACCTTATCATGTTCTCCAAGTTGTGAATAATAATCTGATCGTCTTCTGTAGAATAATATAACGTTTTCTGAGACAAGCCCACTTGAAACTTCAGCTGACTCTTGTTCCTGCACATAAATTTCCATCTGATCAATGATATGCTTATGTTTATCAAGTATTTGCACTGCTTTACTGATTCCATTTAATTGCTTTTCTAGGTCTGCTAAATGAATCGTCATGAGTACATGGTTTCTGAAGTATAAAATTATAGTTGATGATTTCGGTTGTGTCAATAATAGCATTAATTTTTGGCTAAGGTGTTCAACCATACTCTCTATTGGCTCAAATAGTTCTCTTGGAGTAAATCTACAGCTTAAAAAGCTATTGTCATTTATAGCATGTAAATCATCACTGACACTAGTCATTGGGTTGAGATTGCCTACACACTCCAGTAAATACAGAATGTTATGTCTTTCCGTGTCCATTTCTGATAAAGCTGATTACCGTTAAACCTTTCCGTGAGCGTTTGCAGGACATCTGTGTAGAATGATTGGAAGCTGATTAAAAATTGAATCAGATTGGTTTCATTATTCCCTGTATGTACTTTTAGAAAGAACTCTCTAATCAATTTATGAAACTGGTAGCGATTTGTTCGCCTGTCATGTTCAAGCAGAGATAGCTTCACTAATTCTTTAAGTCAAACAGAAACTTCGCTATCTGTAACACAGCTGCTTATAATTAGAACAAGGATGTTACATGCAGCCTTTTCATTAAACGAACCAGGAAAATTAGCAATATACCTTCCAACTGTTTGTAAGTGAGGAGTGAGGTATTGGTAAGATAGACTAATAGAAGCATTTACACGCTTTTCAACAGGAAAATCTTCAGGACTTAAGGTTGGAATAAGATCCTTCTCTAGATCATCCACGATGGTCATAAGGTCTGGGGGGTTTGCACTATTGAGTATGGCCCCTACCACCTGAAGTGCCAGTGGAACATTACCAGTCAGGTCGGCAATAGACTTGCATGTGGTTGAATTAAGACCTTCGTGGTCAGTAACGCCCTGCAACAGTGTGCATGAAGCTTTTGAGCTTAGATTCTGTAGCCGGTATGTAAATTGGTTCATTTGCAACACACTCTTTCTGCTTGTAATTAAAATCTTCAGTCTCCGAGAGCTAGCAAGCAGTTCCTCTATTACTGTCTGTAGATCTGTTGTGTTGTGCAGTATACCATCACAGTTATCAAGAATCAGGAGTGTTCTATGGTGCAAGTTTCTTGCCCACTTGTATAATCGGTCAATTGTGATACTTTTGATTGCTACTATACCAGGATCACCTGCAAGAATTTTCTCAGCTAACGCTTGCTTGCTAGAAACCTCAGTCATGTCAACATAGTGGACATGGACACCATCAGCTACCATTTCATGCCCAATGTGAATTGCAAGTGTGGATTTCCCAAAGCCTGGAGGACCAACTATACTTATTACATGATGCATAGGTGGGTAAGAATTTGTACAGTCAATTTCCTGGATAATCTCTTTTATGCTAATTTCCCTTCCTATAAATACTTTATGGCCATGGAAGGGTAAAGTCTTTGAATCAAGCAAATTTAGTGAATACATCACTCTCCAAGCAATGCTACTGCACTTGCTGTTGTAATACCACAATGCTAGTATTGGGGATAGAAATAACAATGCGAAGATGAGAATACCTTTAATCCATTGGTATTGTCTGGACAGTGGAGTATGTACACTCTTATCAGTGGAATGGGGCTGGGGGTTAGGTAGGGAGTTTAATTTAGTTTCCACATCACAAGCCAGCCGCGACTCAGCCACTTGGGGGCTCTTTAAGGCATCAACCAAAGCTTTGCTGGTGGGTGTGGGGTCAGCTCTCTTGAGCCAGTACTTTAGCATGTACGTGCTGGATATACCAGTCTACGTACAGTAGCAAGGTCGCCTAACATGAAAAGACATATCAGTGCTGGATCAGAGTCATTGGAGCACCACCATTCCCAAACGTTAACAGAGGGAACATTTAAGAGGCATAATTTCACAAACAGGCTCGTGTTGCCAATGTATAACACAAGCCACAATTAGAGTTATGGTGTCCTGAAATTGATACACATAGCTAACTGTTTAAAACTTTGTTAATTTAGCATCATTTGCCTTTAGCTATACCCCCCGGCATTATGTTGACACTTAGCTTGTTTGTGAATACCTCCTTCTTTAAACCAGTGGCATTGAGAAAGCTGGCTGAATGAGCTTAACTTATGAAAGAATAGGCTCACGGGCCACGCCTCACAGTGAGGCGTGGCCGGCCGGGCCCGTGAGAACTCATGACGTCTGCTGTATAGGATAGGAGTGGAAACTGATCACGTGCGCAAACTAGCACATATACAACAGCTTGAGGGCAAACTTGAATTTAGAGGTTGTAACCATTTTTAGACTACCATACTCAATTAACATCAAACAGGTTTTCTCCCAAAAAAAATTCTTCTTACAGAAGCAGTAGTATCTAGAGATAGACATCATTAACCAGCTTACTTCCCTTTCACATTCACAATTCTCGTGAAGGCTCGCCCCACAATGCCCTGCATTTGCCTAGTATCTAGGGATAGGCAAGCAGCTAAGATTTCAGGTCAAAACAGGATAATTATATTCAACAAGCTTGAGCTCTCATATTTCAGAAGTCACTTGGATGACAAGTTGCTAGCTACCTTAATATCCACTCAAAACATGAACTTTGGTCAGGTGTTAATTGACTGAGGGGAACAATGCGTCATCTTACTGCCCTGACTAATTGTGGTATCCAAGGTTTGACCCTACACAGAACTAAGATGCAGTGAATCCATCTAGTGGTTTTGAGTAATTGAATCAACACTTTAATAACAAGTTGCAACACAGACATGTACATGTAGTTAGCTACCACTTTTGAGAGCTTATAGCATTGCACTGATACAATTTAAAGTTTCACTCTAGGTTTTGGGTAATGCATTTGTTGTAGAGGTGACCTAATTATCCTTTCATTGGTAGTTTTTAAGGCTTATATGAATACAAAGCATATGCTTTTCTCACTTTTTGTAGGACTCCAAGGTGGCCTATAGCTAGCAGTTTAAATAAAGGCCACATTTCCTTTGTAGGTTCTCCAGTAGGCTCAGAGACATGCTCAAAAGTGCTTGCTATTACACCAAGCTTAGATCCTACAACTTCCTTACTAGCTATATAATCTAAATTACTACTAGACACTGAATAGGAAGTGAAGCAATGTTGAGGTGTAGTCAATCGGGGAAGACAGAGACTCCAGCCAATAAACAATTATATTGGCTGGAGTCTCTGTCTTCCCCGATTGAATATTGTGACTGCAACTGTACTCAAAATTTTGCTCCAGATAAGCCTTCAGCTTGATTAGTCACTATTGACATTGACAATATTCCACAATGAAGTGATCATAAGGACTAGTACCATTGTCAGGATTCAAAGTTTACTCAATGTACCTGCTACTATTAATATACTTGTCTGCTTGCCAGAAGCTTCACTGAAACCGGTATACTTTGGTTGTCTATACTGTAATAACAGTTAACTGCAGTATTGACAATTTATTACTTTCATCCGAGACTTCCTCTGTACCTCTACATCGCTTCACTTCCTACTCAGTGTCTAGCAGTAATTTAAGATTACCCTCTCATCCAGTTTACTAACTTTATAAGTTTTTCCTATCCCTCCTCCTTATCAAGGGCTCTAACTCCATATCCCCCTTACTGCTAGCATGCTTCATTACACGTGCAGTTGCAAGAACCAAGTAGCTACATGCTCAAAGCTAGCTATTAAAAGAGGCTTTAAGCAAGTGTCGCAATAGCTTTGGCCTGATTTGCAAGAGGTGTGCAACTGTAGGCTCAAAAAATGCACACATGTACTGCACACATGTATCAATAATTTCTGCATAAACTACATTGGCTAGGTAGGCCAGAACAGTTGACATGGCAACTGCCATGTCAATGAATTGTCTCTACATATCCCTATAATTTATGCAGTAATTGCCATGGAGAGCTACAATCACAATAAGGAATCATATTATATAAGCCTTTAACGTTAACGCCACTAGTCATGACTATTATTACTCCGCCAGGTCTGCTATAATATAGTTGTTCAGTCTCAATGTACAGTACATATGATGCAAGTGACAGCATAAAGTTACTGCATGTGTACACAAAAGAATTACTACAAATACTGCAGATCCTGAAGTACTACACAAGTGACTAATGCCCTCAACAAATAATCATACAAAACATTAATATTAAATATACCAAGTAAAATACCACTTGCTAGTAAAACAGTAGCCATAACAGTGCCAATCAGTAAAAATAAAAGTTCAAAGACCTGTAGTACACTGAACAATACTGAACCACACTGAGCATAAGGGATAACAAGATAGAAATTAAATTTTACAAATGTTTTGCAGTAGTATACTACATTAGCTACATGTACGTGTATGTAGCACCAAGACAAATAAACCAAACATAAGGCCAGATATAACTTTACCATGACATACAAAACATTAATTTCTAATAATATTATACTAACCCAAATAGCAATTATTGATAATAGAAAAGCAGACACTGTTTGAAGATGCAGAAACAACCGTGGATGTGATACATTTGACAGTACTGGATCAGAGACATGAACAACAATATGAAGGATGACAACATATACAACAAACTTTATAACCTTTCTGCAGTAGCGTACTATGTTAGCTACACAGCACCATGAATAATAAGCCAAATACCATAACGCAATAAGCTTCTGCATTACATGTGTAACATTTATTACAAACATACCAATCCAAATACCATGTTGATACACTTCTAGTGTTGATATGTAAAGTAACCGTGAAGTGAACAAATGTGACACACTTGCTTGCAGCATATCACACATACCTTCAGTTGCCATTACCAATTCTGTTGAATGAGAACGCAATTGCCTTGGTTTGCGAGCTGAATATTTCCCTACAGTGTTCACATCCAAAAGTATACCAAATACTGCATGTACTCTCCTGACTCCAAATGGTAAAACATTAGTTTGTAGCATATTCCCAAGAGGACAAAAATGCCCCGAAATAGCGAAGTAGATGGTGAACTGCCAGTCAATGAAGCTTGGATTTAGAAAAGTCATATTTTCACAAACATAGTCCACTGCAAGCTTCATGTATTCAAGACCTGATGATAAATTCCAGTTTCTGACCTTGGCCATACCAACAGTCAATTGGAGTTGTGTTAATTCCCATTTGAGCTGGTCCTTATCCAGGTGTTTGAAGGACTGTAATGCAAACTCTGCTAAATTAGCTGCCCTTGGATAATCATTAGCACTAAAAAAATACACTGCAAGTTGCCCAGCTGTTTCCATTGTATCCTTTGTGATCTTTGCACCGACCTGTCGTGCAGCTTTAACCAATTTGTCTATAAGCTGTCTAACTTCTTCAAATCTGCCATTTTGTTGGTATATTTTAATAAGCTCTTTAACAACAAAATTAAACCGGTAGAGTTCAGTTTCATTTCCAGCTTTAATATCAGGCAAAAGTGCACTAAGCCCAGCCAATACCTTTTCAGCTTCTACAGTATTATGTATATTAGAGTACGAAAAATATAGATACGTCATCAAATCAGCTCTTACCATCACAGTCAAATTTTCACTTTCCAAATCCAGAGCACTCTGCATAAATTCGGCACTGCTTTCATAGTCTCTGATAGTGTAATATGCCCTTCCAATGTCAGCATACTGGCATCTGCCTGGTTCACAGTCTTTTAATAAGTCTTTGGTTCTTCTAAGAATTGTTTCATGACATTCTTTGACCTTATCATGTTCTCCAAGTTGTGAATAATAATCTGATCGTCTTCTGTAGAATAATATAACGTTTTCTGAGACAAGCCCACTTGAAACTTCAGCTGACTCTTGTTCCTGCACATAAATTTCCATCTGATCAATGATATGCTTATGTCTATCAAGTATTTGCACTGCTTTACTGATTCCATTTAATTGCTTTTCTAGGTCTGCTAAATGAATCGTCATGAGTACATGGTTTCTGAAGTATAAAATTATACTTGACGATTTGGGTTGTGTCCTTAGTTTTTGGCTAAGGTGTTCAACCATACTCTCTATTGGCTCAAATAGTTCTCTTGGAGTAAATCTACAGCTTAAAAAGTTATTGTCAACAGCAGATTGCACAACATTTATAGCATGTAAATCATCACTGACACTAGTCATTGGGTTGAGATTGCCTACACACTCCAGAAAATACAGAATGTTATGTCTTTCCGTGTCCATTTCTGATAAAGCGTTTAAATGATTACCGTTAAAACTTTCTGTAAGCGTTTGCAGGACATCTGTGTAGAATGTTTGAAAGTTGATTAAAAATTGCTTGGTTTCATTATTCCCTGTATGTACTTTTAGAAAGAACTCTCTAATCAATTTATGAAACTGGTAGCGATTTGTTCGCCTGTCATGTTCAAGCAGAGATAGCTTCACTAATTCTTTAAGGCAAACAGAAACTTCGCTATCTGTAGCACAGCTGCTTATAATTGGAACAAGGATGCTACATGCAGCCTTTTCATTAAACGAACCAGGAAAATTAGCAATATACCTTCCAACTGTTTGTAAGTGAGGAGTGAGGTATTGGTAAGATAGACTAATAGAAGCATTTACACGCTTTTTAACAGGTAAATCTTTAGGACTTAAGGTTGGAATAAGATCCTTCTCTAGATCATCCACGATGGTCATAAGATCTGGGGGGTTTGCACTATTGAGTATGGCCCCTACCACCTGAAGTGCCAGTGGAACATTACCAGTCAGGTCGGCAATAGACTTGCATGTGGTTGAATTAAGACCTTCGTGGTCAGTAACGCCCTGCAACAGTGTGCATGAAGCTTCTGAGCTTAGATTCTGTAGCTGGTATGTAAATTGGTTCATTTGTAACACACTCTTTCTGCTTGTAATTAAAATCTTCAGTCTTGGAGAGCTATCAAGCAGTTTCTCTATAACTGTCTGAAGGTCTGTTGTATTATGCAATATACCATCACAGTTATCAAGAATCAGGAGTGTTCTTTGGTGCAAGTTCCTTGCCCACTTGTATAATCGGTCAATTGTGATGCTTTTAATTGCTACAATACCAGCATCACCAGCAAGAATTTTTTCAGCTAACGCTTGCTTGCTAGAAACTTCAGTCATCTCAACGTAGTAGACGAGGACACCATCAGCTACCATTTCATGCCCAATGTGAATCGCAAGTGTGGATTTCCCAAAGCCTGGAGAACCAACTATATTTATTATAGGTGGGTAAGATTTCACATAGTCGATTTTCTGCATAATCTCATTCATGCTGGCATCCCTTCCTATAAATATTTTATGGCCAATGGAGGGTAAGCTCTTTGAGTCAAGCAAATTCATATAATACTTCACTCTCCCAACAATGTTACAATAGCTGCTGTTGTTACCGGTGTAACACCACAATGCTAGTATTGCAAATAGGAACAATGCAATAACAAGGACAGCTTTAATCCATCGATATTGTGTGGACAGTGGAGAATGCCTACTCTCATCGGAGGAATGGGGGCGGCGGGTGGGGTTAGATAGGGAGTGTAAATTACTTTCCAAGTCACAAACCAGCCATGACTCACCCACCAGGCAGCTATTTAAGGCATCAACCAAAGCTTTGCTGGTGGGTGTGGGGTCAGCTCTCTTGAGCCAGTACTTCAGCATGTCCCTGAAATGATCACCGTCATCTCCCCTGTTCCGTTCAATGGCATCCAGTGTGTCCACAGGTAGCTGCAACACCAATCCAATATTGTACCACTTCGTACGTGCTGGATACATCAGTCTGTATACAGTAGCAAGGTCACCTAACATGAAAAAGACATAGTGGTGCTAGATCAGTCACTGGAGTATACCACCATTCAACAACACTGATCCAAGTAGGGTCAACATTCAGGATGCATTCACAAACAGCTATAGCTGCCACTATATATATATATGAGTCCACACCAAGCTTAGACTCCACTTCTTACATATATTGCACCATAACCAATTGATGAAAGTTCGCAAGAATGCCAAAGTAATGTGTATAAGTAGTAACAGCATCCTAAGAATGGCAGAATTATGTTGATTTAACGTCACCGCCCATGCCATGGTGTTTCCCCACTCCAGCGTTTACATTGACACCAAGCGTGACTAAATTAAGCTTGTTTGTGAATGACAGCTATTACCACAGGCCATTATTGTACGTACTGGCTCAACATGCTCAATGAACAGCCACAGCCATAACATTTTCTGCCACCCACTCGCGTCCTGAACGCGAGACAAGTATTTATATAAATATTGACTAGTTTATAAGCTTACCTATGGATAGCTGTGCCTCAGAGCTTCGTCTCTGGTCATGAGTCATGATAGCGGGGTGATTCCAGAAAAACACAAAACAATCTGCCACGCCTCCCGTATACACACGTAGCGCATAGCTAGCATGGATAATACAACTAACGTTAGTGTGTATTATCCATGATAGCTAGCTAGTTACTAGGCGTGGCCCGCTGCAAGTGTGACGTCATGTAGCTATCCCTTGGTACTGGTAGAGGCTCCCAGTCTGCACTAATAACAGACTTCAGTCAATCCTTTTTCTTATGTCTTTGGCGGTCTGTCAGATGTAGGCCTACAGAGGAGCATCCAGTGCCTTAGCCAGTGACAGTGTCCTCATATCTTTAGCTAAGTGTCAGTTTCAGTTATCTCATAGTATTTATGTTATCGCCAGTATGCAGCAGTAGCCTTATTTTCAGGCTCCACTCCCCTTTGGACAACAAAAACAAAAAAAAAACTTTGGAGTGGAGCCTGTGGACAAGACTATGCAGTAGAACTGTCCCAGGGCCAATCCAAAGTGAAACCAATGCCTGCTCACGTTGGTGACTAGCTACTTCCGAAACATCTTGTAGAGAATTAAGTATAGGATAGACTACACCCAAGAGTGGGTTATGCGTCTATGTAACCCACGAGTTTGCGGTTATCCCGAGGCGAAGCCGAGGGATAAATGCAAACAAGTGGGGTACGGCGCATAACCCACGAGTGGGTGTGGTCTATCTGACTTATACCACATTGCGCAAGCACACAATCAGCGCCGTGTAGCAACGTCTTGCCTCTAGCGGTAAGAATAAAAGTGTGGGTTATGAGCGTATGTAACCAACACTTTTCAGCCAATCACTTTTATTATAGATGATGTAATGTGGTATAATGCCAAGTCAGTATATGAAGTATACATAAGTACAATGTAGCTACAGTACTGCATACAGAAAATTTACTATCCATATATAGCTAGTACTATACCCTTCATGTCTGAATTCTAAAGGCAGTTCAGTGGAAGATGTTATAATTATACTTTAAGCTTCAGTAACTTGTGGTAGGTGATTATGCAGGCGCGAGTCCACACTTCGCGGGTGAGAGACACGCCCCCTGGTTGGCAAAAAGAGCCTGGCATAAGTAATACAGACTACAATACAAAGGAGAAGATGGTAGTGAATTGTTGCGCTTTTGGCTGCAGAAATTAGCGTGAAGGGTTTGGATTTTATCGGTTGTCAGTTGAATCAGAGAGCAAAATTAATGGATTCTGGCCACAAGGACAAAAGGACTGGAAGCCGCCAAACACTCGAGAATTTGTGGCGACCACTTCACCCACGGATAATATAGCTAGCATTTTTCATTTCCCAGCATGTAAGATCTGCATAGAAATTGTATTAAATTTTGTCAGCATGAAAATGTATTTGTCAGCATGAAAACTGCTTTTCTCTTTAATTTTCCCAGTATGTAAAATGTACTTGTCATTATGAAAATGTATTTCAAAAAGTAACGTTTTTATCATCTGAAAAAATACGTTTTCATTGCAAATACATTTAATTTTTCATCATTAAAAGTACAATCTTGACAATTGAAGGGCTCAGAGCCAGAGTGGTCTAATCCACATGTACAGATATTGAACTTCTCCCATCCCCAAGCTTGATAAATACTCTTAAAATATGTAGGAGCTGAAAGAATTCGTCTCGAGTCTGGCGCTTGTATAGTCTCGTGCTCAGTTGTGTGTGACGTAATGTAATTGATTTCGGTGTTACGTTAATTAAACCCATAATCAAAACGAAACTTTTTTTTCAAACTTAATAAATATCCCAACATATGTATAGTGGGTGGAGCCGTTAGCTCCGGGCTGTGACCAAGTCATGAAGTGTGTTCAGGTAGAGGGTAACGCGGTTTGGCAACTGCCACGGTGGTCTCGGACAGTACGGCCTAGGATCCGTCCGTGTTCCTCCCTTGACTCCCAAAGCCTGGCATGTAGTGTGCCGGTTAGTGATCGTGCCGGTTAGTGAAATATGAATAATGCAGCGATTTCGAACCTACCATATGTTGTAATCGTCGCGTTTATGCGCGTTTACGTCCGTATTCGTAGTTCACTAACGAGCACGAATACATATAAGCCGTGAAGCGTGTTGGTTTGTGAACTGGTGAGAATATGTACGTATCGTGTTTAGCCCAACTATGGGGATGCGTGACTTCCCCAGTCGGTTTGTTGTTAGGTGAGTGTGTAGGAGTCATCTACCTACATGTACATATCCATAATGAAATTTGCCCAAGGAGTCATTTATGTGGTTGTTGGAATACCATGAAAACTGAAGGTATCTTAATTGTTATGTCAAATGCACTCACTAAGCTTTAGGCCTAAACACTAAACAAATCCACCCATACTAATTATTCAACCCCCTTAACCCTTAACATATACTACCACATACTCTAAACACTAACACATTCACTTAACCTAAATACGCACATACTTACTAATCTAATTAGGCACATAGCAACACAAAAAAATGAAGTAGAAAAGAGAAAAGAGCTCTGACTGCAACAAAGAGAACCCAGGACCAGGAAAGAACCAGAAAGCCACCCAGTCCGTGACCGCATAAAGTAAAAAAATTGAAGGTTAATTAAAAAGTTGTTTAAAAATGGTTAAAATAGAGGGGACCAAATAGGTCTTCCCTCTGTTAAAAACCTCCAGGAGGAAGTTCCTCTGTTCTGGTTTGACCGTAAGGTCTCGCCAAAGCCAGCAGGGCCTCCATCAAAATGTTAAAATAGTTAAAAAGCTTATAAAAGATTAAAAACGTAAAAGCGGCCCAAAACCAAGCAGCCCCCAGCGCCCCCGGCCCCAGGTCCCCCAGTCACATCCCAGATTATAAACAAGGAAAGATAAGAAGTTTGATTAGAAAATGGAAAGATAAAAAGAACTGTTAAAAAACATACACCATCTGCAAAAATAAAAATAAAAAGCACTGAATGCCTAGTCTTGAGAACTAGGACTGGTGGGTTAAAGAGTCTTTGAAGGCTAGCCAACTCTCCCCACTCATTCAGTGCAAGCTCTTATAGCCTAGTATCGGGGGACCTAGTTCATGTAGTGTACATAAATTACAGTTGCTTAGCTTTCAAGCCTCAGTAACTTGTGGTAGGTGGCCAGACATTTCTCCATCTTCCAGCTTCCCATTTGAAACTTTAATTGTTTATGAACACTAACAGCTGTAATAAAAGGCAGCCTATGACATAATTTCCTGTTCCTATCTAGAGCACCCCATTACCTAACTGTAACCAGCCTGTTAAGCTTATTCACGGTATTCAGTGGCAACGGTATGCCATCTTTAATATGTTGTTTTATTTCTATCCTAAATTTACCAAAAATATCCTTATATTTACTACTAAACCTCTTAAAGTAGGAACATAATTGATCGTATTTGTAGCCCTGTTTAAGTAATCTGGTGGCTAGTATACGGTGTCTCTCATTAAAATCTTCATACTTATCACATATCCTACCTATCCTAACTAACTGGGAGATGTATACACCATAAGCAGGTTTAGCGGGAATATTACTATCTAAAAATGGAAAATTAACTATATGAAACTTAAAAGCATCTCTTTTGTCATAAACCGAAGTTTTAAATTTCCCCCTTTCTATTTGTAAGCAAATGTCTAAATAAGATAGCTTATCAGGTGCTTCTGTAGTTTTCTTTAATTGTAATTGAGGTGGGTATATGTTAGGTATTTCTTGTTCAAAACTGGGGTTATTAAGCGTAAGTAAATCATCAATGTATCTAACTGTATGTTTAACCAGCCTAGCCTGTTTATGGTTATCCTTTAGTTTATCCTTAACGTACTTATATTCGTAAAAAAAGAGGAAAAGGTTAGCTAATAAGGGTGCGCAATCTGTACCCATTGGTATGCCAATTGTCTGCTTAAAAACTCTATTGCCCACTTTAACGTATATATTGTTTATTAAAAATTGTATGTATGTATATGATCTGTTCACTAACTAAAATTACCTATCCAATGGCTACTGGAGCCAATGGATTACCATGTATAATTTGTGTTCACTAACTGGTACAGTACGAGCGAGAAGACTTAATTAAACATCCAATAACTATTGGATTACCTTGTACATGGTCCATTCACTGCATGGTGGATTGCACCTGTGCCGGTTAGTGAAGTCTTTATTTTATGTCCAAGAGCTAGGGCAGATATATATAGAGGTATATCAGGCGAACTTACACGATTCTCTTCTGGACTATTGCACCGGCTGTGAGAAGAAGCAAAATAAAGAATCCTATAACATTCCCAACTGTTGATAGTGGACGCAAGTGGCTTGTTGATCCTGTAAATCGTATGTTCGTACTGCACGCTCCTATCAGACAGCTGTAGAGGGGGTCAACTTCCTCACCGGGTGTTCGTAGAGGGCCAAAATTCCCCGAAAGAAGAAACTGGTCTCAAGATATAAAGAGTATCCTGATCGAGCGCATGGCTGTGACAGCTAGCAGGAGGCCATAGGTATAGATGGCTAAATTGTGGTTTTCTCAGGCTTTACCGATGCATACAAAATGTGGCTTTCACACGATACCCTTTCCCACAGTTGCTGCAGCTGCATATATTTAGGGGGTGGAGCTGCCTGCTGCATGCAACGGCTTCGATAAGATGGGTAAAGGATGTTACGGCCCTGTTCAGCATTTTTGTTAGCCTCGTTCCCAGGCTCCACTCCCCAGCTTCACTGCAAAAACAGGAGGGTTATTTTAACCCAGCTTGTTTACCACAGTTGCAATTTAAGGATGAAAACAATCCTCGTGTTTTGTGCATGCATGCACTGCAAAAACATGAGGGTTGTTTTTGAAACTTAAATTGTGTGAATGCAAAAACATGAGGGTTGTTTTTGATCTTTAAAATGCAACTGTGGTAAACAAGCTGGGTTAAAACAACTCTCCTGTTTTTACAGTGTTTTCTCGCACAGTGCGAAAAAAGCTGGGGAGTGGAGCCTGGGAACGAGGCTACATTTTTGTATGTCTAGTGTAATATTCATCACTGTGTAGAGACAATTGCTGTATTACTGAAAGAGAAATTCAGAATCAGAAACTAGCCAACACGGCTATCTGCCGTCAAATTTATGCTGGTTGGGGGAGGTACGATGAGTCAATGCGCTCTATGGGCAAACCATAGATACCATAATAAACATTGCTGATTTTCTTGCGCAATTATATACCACCAAGCATGGGACTAAGCTCGCGTAGCCAGCCTCTCCACTTCCTCGTGCTGGAGGCTGAGGCTACATGTACTACACTATTATACTTCGCATGTTGCTATTCCGTACTGTCTCAAGACTATGCACCCTGCGCACGTGTGTAGTATTTTAATGAACAGGGTTAACTGATTTCACTAACCGGCACGATCACTAACCGGCACACTACATGGCACACTAAACACCCGATGACGATCCCTGTACCATAGCGGACAGGCGCCCGAAAGGCTGAAGGCTCGGTCAGCCGGAAGCCAGTGACTGCCACATGTGGAATTAGATTGGGTCCCTGGCAACGGCCATTGAAAAGCTGACGCTCAACGACAGCAGTGTAGCGGTACACCGAGACTCCAGTGCAGCCCTGGGGCAGGGATGGCGGCTGGGGTTCCTGGGACTACTGCACATGGATGTGTTTAAACAGAGGCTGGAGGAGGTCTGTAGAATATTCCTCTAAATGGCAAAGATATATTGAGAGTGTAGAGAAACCCGAAAAAATCAAGCCCGCATGGGGATTGAACTCAGAACTTTCTGAGTACTAGTTAGGTGCTCTTATCCATGTCAGCAGTGATGATCGTTAGTTAGGCCGTAGCCATCTATTGAGTTTGAGTGTGTTTGTATGTATGCATACTGTGTGTGTGTGTGTGTGTGTGTGTGTGTGTGTTGGGAGTATATGGGTTGGTGGGTAGATGGAATTGGATATGTGACAGTCCCAGCTAGAAGATGAACAGTTTTCTGTCGCGTATTTCAATCATGTCACTGCGTTCAAAGCACTGTATCTTTGAACTGCCATTGAAAGTGGGGCTCATACGTGTTGCATACACGTATATAGTAGCATCAATATGCGAGGCTTCTATGCAGCACATATGAGCCCTGCCTAAGCAGATGCTCAGGTCTAGAGATATAGTGTTTTGAACGCAGTGACGCAATCAAAATACATGATTGGTATAATTTTATGCCAGTGACTGCCACATGTGGAATTAGATTGGGTGTGGATGCTTGTTTACATTAGCATGACTTCATTTGTCCATAGGTATGTGTATCGAAGAACATAGACCATGATTGAAGTAGCATTGTGTTTACAGGAAATTGTGAGCCTTAAGAGCTCACCCTGGGCTCTTTAACTGATTTGTATCTAAATCTTTTCTTACAGGAATACGATGCATCTGTTATTGTTACACCACCCAGTGTCCCATACAGAGGTTAGGTGTAGGAATGTACTGTTAGTTAGCCTCATTCCCAGGCCCCCGCTTTATTCAGTTGCACGAAGGTAAAGCGGCTTTTTCTTTGCACAGCCAAAAAAAGCGGGTGCCTGGGGACAAGGCTACTGTTAGTGACATTTCTTTTAGTGTGTTAACATACGTCATGTCGCTTTTGTTGTCTGTAGTTGTGCTGAAGAATGGAACTGAAGAGACATTGTTAAACCCAGCCCAGGTCAGTTTCTGTGTTAAGGTACACAGGTCAGCAAAACTGTGTAGAGCTGTTTTAGGCTAACCTTGTACCTCCCGTTGCAGTTTTTCCGTAGTCTTGGGAAAAAAGCCAATTTTTATCAGCTTTGGGCATGGGTCTGGCTGGTCCAACAGTTTTGTGTTTATTTATGCATCCACGCTTATCATGCGTGTTAAAATGTCATATGTTACTGTAGCACTTTCAGAGCTGCACCCAAAACATTTTAGCGTTAAAAACAGTACATGCAAGTAAAATTTGGTGGGGAGGATTTCCCTGGTTACCAGTGCAACTCTATAGTCTTAAATACTGTAGGGCTGATGGGGACTTCCCTCTGATATTTAACCCCACTCTACCCACGCAAAGCAACCTATAAACATTAAAAACACCACCCCGAAGACCATGAAGATCCAGCTAACCTGGCTCTATGTGAACTCATTCTGTGGTTACACGTGCAATCTTTCTTTCCTTACCAGTTTCCTGACCACACTTCTGCTAGAGAGTTTCTTGAACCAATGGTACTGGGTACCCTAGTCTTCCCCGATCAGTACCTGGGTAAAATGCTACAGTTCTGTGAGGTAAGCATGCAGAGTGACAGAGACGCTTTAAATTTTGACTCTTCCCGTAAGAGTGCAGTATAATATCAACCATACTTGTAGTGGAGGTGAAAAGAGCCATAGAGTGCAGTAGCCTCTGGTTGCTGCTAGTCTGAGAACTGCTGCTCATCCACCAATTATGTGCATGGCTACACACACTCACCATATGCATAGTCCAAACAGCAATGTTAATTGAGAGCATCTTACTTCTCGTGCACATCTTGAGTTTCCAATGCATGCATATGCAATGAATATTAATTAAACCTTGTGTTGCCTGGTAATAATGTAAAGAATTCTCAAGATGCAAGAAGTTTTTAAAGCAGGTATTTGTTACAGTTTATATAGCTATACGGTATATTATATGCCCTATACTGAACAGTACATGTTGTTACCTATAATATAGTGCATGAAGGATCAAATACAATGGAGACCCTGCTAAACACACTATTGTTTCCCATGACAGGATCGTAGAGGCATTCAGAATGAGCTGCTCTACATCGACCAGTCTCGGGTGCTTCTGAAGTACGTCCTTCCCCTCAGTGAAGTTGTGTTGGACTTCTACGACCAGCTCAAGTCCATCTCCTCTGGCTATGCCAGGTGAGGGCTGTAATATGATGCTACCCTTTGGCTCGTATAGAAGACCTAAACCAATTGAGGAGGTTACGAGAGATCAAACATCAAAAGAATTATGTATATATATACAGAGCTGAGATTGACGTTAAATGCAATGCTTAACTACTCTCGTTTACACAATGTATCTTGTCCAGACAGTTCTGCTAGACTGTACTATTATAATTTATCTCTTTTGCAGCTTTGATTATGAAGACCATGGCTACCAAGCGGCACCATTGGTGAAGGTTAGCGTACATGTGGATGGCTCTATATAGTACAAATGGTACAGTGGATCTATAGAGATCATTAAACTCTAATAGTATACATATAATCACATGGTAATTATCTTTGCAACACCAACAGTGGACAGCAAAAGCGTGGCGCACTTTGGAACTCCTTGATTAGGTGGATAATTATTTATCACCTGGGTATCATTCAACTAGCTCAGGAACTGTTTATGTAGGCAATCTGAGATCAAACACATCCTAAGTGGTTCATGCCTGTAAGCTTTTCACAAAGATTACTAAAAATGATGTAAGGTAATTGCAAAAGTAAACTTTGCCAAGTACAATGAATCCCAAATGGCATGAGAATACATGTGGTTAAAAAATATAATTGTGGAAAATCTAACTCCCCTCCCCACTGATCCAGTCCTGCATTTTACTGTAGAGCAGTGTGCAATTATAGCCTACATGGTATTGTGTACTCCCTCTTACCTGTAGTTGGATATTCTACTGAATGGTGTGCCAGTAGATGCACTGGCATTCATTGTCCATCAAGACAAGGCCTACACCACTGGCAAGAGGGTTTGTAAAAAGCTACAAGAAACCATTCATAGGTCAGTCGATACCATTTAACCTTTTGCATTCAACAATTTTTTATAACTTGTACGTATGGCTAATTGAGCACTGAATGGATACTCTCTAGATCTTGTCTAGTGAGAATGTTCAGGGGCGTGGTTTCGGTTTGAGTAAAGTAACTGTATCTTGCATAGCCGGTGGAGTCAAATAATAAACCTATTATTAAACTCTTAAGATTAATTGGGCTATACAGGAGAATGTTTGGTTCTCAGCTTCTGTGTTGGCCCTCCCTCTTGTGTAATGTGATATAAATGTACATACATACATACATACATACATACATACATACATACCTACATATACATATGCCTAATAGCTCAAAATCTGGATTGTCGCCTGCCAAATTTTATATTTCATTAAATTTTGTGCTTAATTGTTATCCCTGTATGCAATTTACATTCCCGTATATATAGGCAGTTGTTTGAAGTAGCTATTCAAGCTGCAGTTGGAAAGAGAGTCATTGCAAGAGAAACGTAAGTTGCTTATGCCATAGGAATACCAATATCGTCAACAGGTACGTCGTTGGGAATGTTCCATCATTTGCATGGAGGTACATGTATCATGTTCCTACCTTCCTGTTACTTCTGTGTGTCCTTATTATGCTACTGCCCTCACAATAGTTAATTATAGAAGCTATGGTGTGCATGCATGCTTGTCACACCCGTGTGACAACAATTACTGGTGTACCTCACCTCTATTCTACAGAGTGAGAGCTGTAAGGAAGAATGTCACGGCAAAGTGTGTAAGTACTCATTTAATAGACCCTTTTCTGCTATGATGGGAAAGTAGGCACTATAATATTATGTAGAAAATATATGAAGTACATGTACTTTCATGTGACTCTGATACCTACTCCATTTAGTGCATACTTTCCCGCCATCGCATCATAGCGGAAAAGGGGTCTACTATTAATAGTGTTAAATTTGTGATTATAGCCTTGTTCCAGGCTCCGCTACCCTAATTGTACACCCAAGGTTTCCCAACACAACGTTTTATTTTGCACTGTGGAGGAAATGGTGTTAAATTTTTTTTTTCTTCCTAATTACGAAATAGAACTGGGGCGGGAAGGCCTGCATATGAGGATGCACTTTTTTTGTGCAAAAAAACAATTGATTTTTCATGAATCACCCGAGGCTATGCTTAGCAACAAGTCAGTCGTATTTTGCACAACTGAAGACAGTAATATGCATGGGCTCATCAGCTCGTATAGTAGCAATCATGGCAGGTTATGAGCCGTACCTCTGAACCTTGGGGCTGGAGCAACGTGCATGTTGATTCTGCAGTGATATTGTCACTGCATGCACCCATAAACCACATCATAAGATGCTAAGGAGAGTCTATCAAGGTTTCAAGGGAAGGGGTCACTAAGACAAGGGTTATGTACTTTCAAAGTGTCTTTGCATTCCTGCCTAGTATGGTGGTGACATCACTCGCAAGATGAAGCTGCTTCGGAAGCAGAAGGAAGGGAAGAAGAGGCTCAAGCAGATAGGCAACGTGGAACTCAGCAAAGAGGCCTTCTTGTCAGTACTAGAAAGATAGCGTTGAAAGATTTGTCATGTATAATAATCACTTATATTACAATACTGATATTAGTATAGAGAGTGGCTGTATTATAGAGGTTCATTAGCCTTTTTCCCAGTCTCCACTCCCAGCTTTTTTTCGCACGAAGTAAACCTTTTTTACACTGCGAAAAAAAGCTGGGAGTGGAGACTGGGAACGAGGCTAGAGATTCATAATGTATTAGCAATATCTACATTTGGACCCAACAAGGTGTGCTCTATAGAGTGACTGCATTATGGAGGTTCCACTGTACGTCATTGTAATAAGGAGCTGAGAATTAGCCCAACACATCAGTAGTGTGCAAAGGGAGCTGGCTGTATAGAAATAGAATGCATAGTTCCTCTCCCTGATACATATTGATGTGCTGATTCCAAGATCATTACAGTGCTCCAAACCAAGAGGTTAATTACAACCACTCTTAGACTACCATACTCAGATGACATCAAGGGAAGTAATGATTACAGAACTAGATCTCCCAAAACACCCCTCATAATAATTATTAGGCGTATACAAGTGGTAGTATCTCGGGACTGATAAGGAGTTAAGATTTCAGGTCAAAGAGAGATTAAAACAAGCTTGAGCTCTGATATTTTTTAAGTCACACAGACGATAAATTCTAAAGTTGCTACCTTAAGCAAAATCCACTCAATACATGAACTTTGGTCCTTATCTCTGGTGTTGATTGACTGAGGTGACTATAATACTTGGAGTCATCCTGTTATACCCTGACTGCTTGTGGTATATCATTGTAAAGTAATAATTATAATCTAATACATCCATACAATGCTGTAGATCTGCAGTGTCTAGTCTTTGCACATGAATGAAGGAGCAAGCATTGTCACTTATTCTGGCACTTGCAGGTATGCTGACTCCTAGGAGTACATGACTAAATACAGTGAAAATCAGAACCCCTCAAAAATAACCGGCTATACAGTAGAACAGAGATGCATTAAATAATACACCTGCAGATTGAGCTGCAGTAGCTTTATTACGCTAATAGACAAAAAGTTGCATGATTACTAGCTTTAGCTAGTGTTTAAAGGTATGAGGCTGCCTTTGCCCCCCCCCCCCCACCCCCACTCTCTCTGCTCTGTGGGATACCTGTACAGATACTGTAGGAGGGTGGATGCCTGTAGAGCACCAGTAAGTAGTGTCGGGTGAGTTGACTCAGTCTCATACTCGGTGGTGTTCTCAGATCCTCTACTGAGTCTGGTTTCCGAAGGGAGAGACTGGTATATAGTCATGCTGTATTGGTGCCGTAAGAATGAAGTGTCAGAGTTCTAACTGGTGTATGACGCAATCTTTGTGCCATCTCGATCTTGATCATGAATGCAATCTCGTGTTCTGTTTTGATTAAGAAGCTTAGAGAAGTACCTAGCAGCCTTAGTTAAATCACTCTTAGCAGTGTACTTCTCTGTACTATGACTGGGGAGTCACTCAGTCCTAGGAGTCAGTCCTAGGGAGAGTCACTCACCGGTGCCATTGTGCAGGTTGGTTGAAATGCGGCTTAGCTATTATAGTATACTGACGGCGGGCGTAGCTTAGCTGCCTTGCCCAATTATGTTTTTTTATGCTATTCTCTAATTCCCTAGATTTTTCAACCAGTACCTATTAACCAGTATTATGCTCAATTTTGGTGGTCAAAGTTTCGCAATACAGAATTACTTACGATTATATTGCAACAGAATGGATGCTTCAATATAATTATTCCTCTAAGTTACTACACTGTTGTTCATTGAAAGAGTTGTTTAGGAGCGAGAAAACTCTTTCGGCAGCACTGGAAGACGGCTGTATTGTAAGAACTGACTTGCATGCTTCTGACCAGTGTACTAACCATGTGTACTCTGCTATCAGAATATTTTTGAAATGTAAATTATGCTCAATTAATACTCTGCCTATTATGCTAGCATAATTCCTTATGTTATTTTGTACCTATTATGCTCAAAATTATGCTAGCATAATTCGGCAAGGCCTACCTACGATAATGATACATGATGATATTGCCGAATGATTATTGCTGGGACACGGCTCACACATGTACACTGCAATGAGTAGTCCCTGCTGCAGCAAAAATAACTCTGCAGTGCACTGGATGCTCCTCGAGGGATGGAGTACCATGCATGGTACCTAGAAGGAGGGGACGGTCCTGTCGACACAGTCATAATATTAATTATGCTTGTGACTGAAAGCTCAAGTGGGAACATCTACAGATGCGAGTGTGCTGTGGATCAAACGTGAAGTGCCACATTATTCTGCAGCTGGATATGTTAAGTTTACACATGGTATAATAATTTTGCTGCTCAGGTTAAATTGTTATTTGTTTTATACAAAGCTATTCAAAGGGCAGTAAATGGCACGATATTCAGAATGGTTTGTACATACATGTGTTTACATGCGAGGCTTGTGTGTAAATACACAATACGCATTAATGTACACGCCATCATTATATTAAGTGTCTGTGTGTGTGTGTTGTGGAATGAAACATTTAGTCCAGTTCAAGTATTCATTGGACTTTTTTGGTAGTTTACATAATCATTATTATGTATAAGTGGAGGTATAATAATATGTCAGCTATTAACTCATTTGTTTGTAAGTGCATGAAGTGGCCACTTGGGAGGGTCAGAGTTACCAGACTATGCAGAAAACAACAAAGATGAGCCTAAACCTGACTGCTCCACTACCCAGCACTAAGTGGTGGCGGGGTGGAAATTTAAATATGGTATATTAGTCTCACCCCTGACACTCAGGAGCAGAAGTATAGAGAATGGGGAGGGGCATCCCAGTGTGGCAGTAATTGGATGTATCTGGAATATGAACACACTAGTACATTATAACAGGTTCACTACAGTTACCTATTCACAAAATAACAGTGAGTACATACATTGTGTTGACTGTATTTAATTTACTAATCAATGTCCAATTCACTTGACAAACTAATTCCAGTCCAGTTCCAGATGAAGAGCCCTACATGAAACAAAATTAAGACATTGCACAGTTGTGTATTGGAATACATTTTGTCAACAAATGTATGGCCTCATTCTCAAGTCCCACTCCCCAGCATCTGAACTACCAGACAATGAATGGGGAGCCAGTGTCTATGATAGGTGGGGGAACAGGGCGGCCAGGAGGAGCCATTGCCCCCACACCACACACAGTGTCTATGATAGGTGGGGGAACAGGGCGGCCAGGAGGAGCCATTGCCCCCACACCACACACAGTGTCTATGTTAGGCCAAAATGAATATTTACTTCTCAGAAAATAAACTGTGAGAGGTGGTTACATAAACGGTATGCGTTTGCAAAACAAGAGTAAATTTTTAAAGCAGGCTGTTAAGTTTGATAATAAAAAAATCGTGGAGCTCCACTGGCAGTACTGTGAGTAGAATGGTGGGCATATGAGACGATGCATGGAGCTCCACTGGTACTATAATACTGTCAGTACGAAGGGTGTGGCTCACTCATGTGGATGGAGCTCCACTAGCACTATCAATAAGAAGGGTGTGGCTCATGTGGGTGGGTGAAACTTCAATACTACGGTGAGTAAGAAGGGTGTGCTTACGTAGGTGGGTGGAGCCAAACTAGTCCTATAGTTGTAAGAAGGGTGTGGCTTATGTGGGTGGGTGGAACTCCACTAGTACAGTCTGTAAGAAGGGTGTGGCTTATGTGGGTGGGTGGATCGAGCTCCACTAGTCCTATGGTCTGTAAGAATGTGGGTTGGTGGAGATCCACTAGTCCTACTGTCAGTAAGAAGGTGTGGCTCATGTGGGTGGGTGGAGCTCCACTAGTCCTATGGTCTGTAAGAATGTGGGTGTGGAGCTCCAGTGCTGTTAGTAAGTCAGCATTTGTAGTAGCATTCTTGGGAATCGTAACTATTAAACGTGAAGCCACCAATGCAGACACATGTCTTTCCCTGAGTCTATTCCCATTCCTCATACCAGAAGTATCAAACCACTACTAGCTAGTTGAGAAAGAATGCTTGCTAGCACACTACGGCAATTGTTGGCCAAAAAGTTGGATCCAGCTTCATATCTCGGTCCAGGAATGATTGCATTAGGACATTGGTTTTTGTGTTGAAAGAGAGTGGAATGCAAGGACCATCACGGACTAGTACGAGTCCAAAGCTACTAAAATCTCCGCTTGTGAGCTCCCTTAAGGTAGGAACCCGGTCAGAATAGAATTGGAGTCAAATCTCCAAACCACGTGAACGCAACTTGAAATTAAGTATGGATAGGACTACCACTGGCATAAAATATGAGTATGAGACTACTACTGGCATGAAGTATAGGTATGAGACTATTACTGACTGCTATTGCTCATTTTAATGAGGCTCTGAGTTAGATATGGGTAAAAATGGGTTAAGACTGGCAAAGGGGGGAGGGAGAGAGAGAGTTTCCACAATGGAGTACACGTTCCCATCCCTCCATGTTCCTCCTTTCCTTATCGTTACCCCTACATAAAACCGAGAGGCTACTTTTGATACAAAGTGTGAGTTGAATACAGTTGTCTTTTAATTACCAAGGTCAAGTTACGAGATAAAAACACTAAAGCAAAGGAACATAACCAGAGAGCCAAGAATACTGCAGAAATAATATACGGTCCTAGTTATCAAACTAGGAAGAGCTGAACCTCCGTAGGCTGTATCGCTCCTCCGGTATCCTCTCCCTCATCAGAGAGAGGGAGCCAAAGGGTCTCACATACTACCACTGAAGACAAAACATTACACACAAACTATAGCGGGAGCAAATGTATAATTTAAAAAACAACAACTAGTATGCACCGTGTGTGTGTGCGCGGGGGGGGGGGGGGAGGAGGTTGTGTGCCTGTCCTGACTGGCATTCAGTATGGAGGGCTTAACCTGTCCAGGGGTGGTGGGATATAGCTACTCATTCATAACTTACTATCGTTACTAGGTATACGCATTGCGCAGATAGCCTCGCGCAGAGGTACGGCGTAAGTTATATAGTTAGCACAAAACCACACCCACCAGAAGCCGGAGAAGCTACCCTACACGAATGGGCCTTCCGGAGGCGAATGTCTCTGTATACAACACAGTTCCAAGGACCAGTTATGGCTGCTACACAAAACTGGCCAAAAATGGCTGCTTGAAACTCACATTCGTATCGCCGGCGATCGATTCGCGTACCGTCTGTCTCCAGCGGTCAGATCTCTGCTGAAACAGAGGCTACACAAACTCTAATCGCGTTGGAGCTGTAGTAAGCCTACCTGGGTAAAAAGAAGTGATCGATTTGTCCAGATCTCCAATCCATTGGGCATCAGAAGTACAAAGGCGGTATCCACGTAACTCGTCAGCACGTGCTTGACCCCCGGGGTGCCCCCGGGGCCGGAAGCGTTTCGTTACAGCTGTAGTAACAACACGTATACGGAACGTACAGACATAGTAATAACACGTATAAGAAACGTAACCGGAGATTTAATTGCATGCCTAAGCGTGACGGAAGTTGCGCACATATATATATATACATATACGCTAGCTGAGATTTCAGCCCACACTGCACGATTAGTTGCCTCGCACTAAGGCGCTCGGCAATTATAACTGTATTTGAGTGGGCGGATACTACATCATGATTATACGAATTACGTATTATCCGCCCACCCCCCTCTTTTACCTATCACTTAAAGTGGCACGCCCATGGGCGGATAGTACGTAGAATATAGTAACATTATGTCACAGGCAGAATGATTTTCTAGTGGAAGAGTAGGCAGTAAGTCTAATTAGTGCTTTCAAAGTGGTGAGGTTCAGTAGGTTACGGCCTCAGGCAAACCTGTGACACTGGTTCAACTTACCAGACAGTAAACACTAAACCACAGAAGCATAGTTACAAAGTCAAGAAATTATCTGGTTCGTTGGTCATTACAATAGTTGGAAGAAATTGTACACGTGGTAACCACATAAACTGCATGTGCCCCCCTCGATAATGCAGGGGAGAGAGCGGCAGGGGGGTGAGGGGCAGGGGGAGGGGTAGGGGGGGGTAGGGGAGGGGCATGGGGAGAGGGGCAGGGAGGAGGGGTAGGGAGGAGGGGTAGGGGGGGTGGCAGGGGGAGAGGGTCAGGGGAGGGACAGGGGGGAGGGGTAGGGGTGAGGGGTTGGGGTGAGGGGTAGGGGTGAGGGGCAGGGGAGAGGGGCAGTGGAGAGGAGCAGGGAAGAGGGGCAGGGGTGAGGGGCAGTGGAGAGGGGCAGGGGTGAGGGGCAGGGGAGGGGCAGGGGGAGGGGCAGGGGAGGGGCAGGGGAGGGGCAGGGGTGAGGGGCAGGGGAGAGGGGCAGGGGTGAGGGGCAGTGGAGAGGGGCAGTCGAGAGGGGCAGGGGTGAGGGGCAGTGGAGAGGGGCAGTGGAGAGGGGCGGGGGTGAGGGGCAGGGGAGGGGCAGGGGTGAGGGGCGGGGATAAAGGGACAACAGCACAATCGAAGTGCTAGCTCTGAAAAAAGGAAAAACTGCACTACTTTGCTTTAGAAAGGTTCAAGCAAAGCCACACGACATTCAGAGAAACTTACTAAGCCACCATAAATGGACATGGTGGTATACAAAGCAAATTACATTTCACAGTACACACTTGCGCCCAAAACTATTGCCTACACCTCATATCCCAACTGAGGTGCGCCAAAAATGAGGGCTTGGGTACCTGAGACCACATGTACAGTGCCATCCTCATCACACGTACAGTCTGTAGTATGTACATGTATGGAGGTACTGGCTGTCGCCCATTTGTGTGCTCTTGGTACAGGTACATGTACATTTACATATAATTACCCAAGGCCTAAAAGACATACACTACAGTACACTCCACACCAACAGTTACATATCTACTTTAGAGTCTGGTGAGGATGCTGCAATTCACCTGGCACCACATATACTGCATCTGTGCCTCAACGGTTAACCCCTTTCTCACTACAATATGTTATTGTGTTTCCCACAGCTACATGTAGCTACATGCCATCCCTTTTCTCTAGGTGTGCAAATAATTAATTGCTCTAATTTGGACTAAACAACAGCTTCTAAAGCTATGTAGTAGCTCTGCTTATGCCAAGTGATTCATTGGCACAAGCATTGGTGATCCAACTTCACTGCTATATAACTATATTATTATGAGACTCCACTGTGCTGAACCCCAAGAGGTGGTTTGTGTCGCCTCATAATCCTTGACATCTCCTATCATATACTTACACTTGGGCTTTGCTATAATCCTGAACTGCACACACTGCATGCAAAGGTGTTCCATTTTAAAAGTTCCTACTACGTTGTAAAGTGTATATTATATAGAGTGATTTCATGTGACACAGGGAGTATGTACTACACCATGCTGGTGTGTATGTTGCATAATATATACACATGAGCAGTGTTTGTGTGGCAGCCATGTTTTGAAAGTGTATACATACAAGGCACAATTTCGTGTTCTTTACCTCCAGTAAAGAACACATAATTGGCCATGACAAATTCCATTTCTTCAGCAGCTACTTGTAGTGTTTCAAAACTCTGCATCCTGGTCCCATATTTCTACAATGTATTACCCTGGGACCGGTTTTAATTGCGAGGTTCTAGTAATTGCGAATAGCAAATTCATAGCCAGGTTGCAAATGTAGATGTTTGGGTCTTGGTGTAAGTTGGTTTCACTTTTCTTCCTTCTGTTAAAGAGGGTGTGTCAGGGAGACAGTGATGAGTATCAGGTGGCTGGCGCTCAAGTGATGTGTGAATGTATAGTTAGGGAACCACCGGCCACCAAACAACTTCCCTGGGCTGTAGCTATAACAGTTACAACTATTAATTAGCAAGTACCTCATTGTAGAAGTGTGGGGGTTTCCAGTTAAAATCTCCCATTATGTAATCTGTGAAGCAAGCCATGCAAGTCCAACAGTTACCTTAGAAACCTTGTGGATTCCTGATGCTGTGCTGTGTCCTACTTCCTTCCACTAATCACTATCACTATATCAGTGACTTGCATCCAGGAAGTCAATTATATCCCAGTGCATGATTAATTAGTATTGGTGGATTTGTTGGAAATAATTGCACTAACAATAGGTAAGGTGTGTATATGTAATTCCCGAATGGCAAAAGAGTCCTGTTACAATAATTGTACTGGCTCTTTAATGTGTGCATTCAGCAGTGCAGGGAGGGGAGAGGAGGGGGGGGAAGGGAGACATTAAAATATACATCATATGCATCATGAAGTCATAATATTCCAGAGACCACCGTGACGGCTTAAGCAGCAAACATAAGTACTCTAGGGGGCAGAGTGGAATGCAAGCCTTTAGACTAAGAATGGCTTCTCTGCAGCTGGCATGGCCACATGAGGATATCCTTGCATATACAGTCTTTCACTTTCTAATATATGATTTTCTATCAGTGATTGATACTTTAATTGATATTATAATGGTTTTATGAGATACACATATATGTACAATATTTTAGGTGGACTAGCTGTGCCCCTTTTGGACATACATATGTGTGTATGTAGGTGGTATGTTATATAAATAAAAATAAAGTAGATATATAGTCTAAGCGTCAATTATGGTATTGTTGAATTTGAGGACTTCTAATGCTCTAAGCATATATTCTCTGAGGTTTACTGGAAAAAATACGTACTCTATATCAGTATTATCGTAACCACTTCCAACGTGTCTCTTAACCAATCATGATACGGCATTACTTTTCTGGATCGACTATAGCCTCGTTCCAAGAATCAGAATGGAACATAGCATAATAGTCTGATCTCTGGGATCATCCGAGGCCTAGTACCCCAGCAATGTAGTTTAATTATTGTAATTATTGGGTGGGGAGGTGTAAACTTTAGATGTACATCCATCTGTCATGTTACTAGGTCTACTGGGTTGGTGGGGATGGGTGTACTATTTTGAGGGCGTCTCCAAGGGAACGTCTCCATTATGACGTAAGCTAGAGGGTGGGGCGTGAGGGTAATTCACTCTTAAAGTGCTTTCATATTCAGATTGAGACCAATATTAGTATAAATATTAGACTAAGTACAAAATGCTTTAGAGGTATCTGGAGGAATTTTACAAGCATAATCACCTACCTATTATTTTCTTGCTTATTAATGACAAAATATTAATTAAGTAAATAGGTTACTATGGCAACTTTTGTTCCAAGAATTCATCAACGAATGATATAATTGCTTTAAGCCGCACTCACTGATGGCCCAGTGATGGGATATCAAGTAGAGAATGTGATGGCAGCTGTTGTTACAGTGGTGGTAATTGACTGTGGGTATACCATGATCACATCACACACCAGACGTGTATTGCATGGAGTGTAGTTAGTTTATTTATTGCATGTAAGGGTTACGTAATTACAATGAATATTGATTAGCTCTACATAGACTTAATAATCCCCATATGATAAAAGTCTACAAGCAGTGATTAGAAGTATCTACTCCACGCATTTACTGATGCTGCAAAAGTGCATTTATATTAGGTTTAGTATATGTTACTATAGTAACATGGTATAGTATTTTTTCATAGAGCATCCCATAGAGCATAGGAAGCTCTAGAAATACAGGAAATGAGTACATACTTATACTATATGGCCTAGAGCGTGGGGCCATGGGCAGCTATAACAGCTGTAAGTGATCACTGGCTTCTTTATTGTACCATGGCACTCCAAAGTCCCTAGTGTAGATTGAGACTAGCCATGGCAATTAGCATTAATTACTAAGATACTACAGATACGATACTACAGAGACCTACTACACAAAAAAGTCTATATACAAGCAGTGATTAGAAGGATCTACTCCACACAAGTTGCTGTTAGCTAGCGTGAAGCTTGAAAGGCAAGAATTTTTTTTTCAAAACTCTGCGTCCTGGTCCCATACCTCTATAATATTTTACCGTAGGACCAGTTTTAATTGCGAGGTTTGCAAATGTAGATGTTTGGGTCTCGGTGTAAGTTGGTTTCACTTTTTTTTCCTTCTAAGCTTCTTCTATAAGACTAAGCTTTCTTCCTTCTAAGTCCTAAGCTCTCTAGATCTATAGAGGAATGCTGCTCTTAGGGATTATTTGCCAAGATATAGGCTTGCAAAGTGTTAATTATTTGTACAATATTCATAATCACAAATGATTTCAGATTTAGCATTTTTAAAACGGCTGGGTACAAACTATTCAGGTATTTATTGCAGAAGTGTTCGGATTTCACTGTCTCCAGTGTAAAGAGGGTGTGTCAGGGCTCAGAGACAGTGATGAGTATCAGGTGGCAGGTTCTCTAGTGATGTGTGAATGTAGTTAGGGAACCATGCAAATGGTTTTTCAATGGCACAATACACTCCCGATACAATAATAGTGAATGGCATACCTCCCGATACAATAATAGTGAATGGCATACCCTAGATAACCTACATACCTACCTTTGGCAATCTGGCCTGGAACCCATAGAAGCCTCCCCTACTGTGCAGTGTACATTATTACTTTAATATATGGAGTAAACATAATCACTACTTGTAGACTTTGATGTATGCACCTTTGCTGGTAATTATGGTATAATTATGGTAATTACCCCTTGCATGCAACAGGTACACTAACTACACTCCATGCAATACATGTATCATGGTATATGAGGTAATAATGGCATACACACAGTTAATTATCAGTACTGTAATCAGTCTAATGGCATCTACTGGATAATTCAATCAGGGAGTCAGCATATACACAGCAATTAAGCAATTCTACTATTCATTGATGAATTCTTGGAGCATGTACATTCAAGTTGTTGAAAATCAGCAGCAACACAGTGAATTATGCTTGTGTAATATCCTATACTGCCAAATCGTATTAATTACACAATTATAGGGTGTTCAGGCTCACACCACAGTGAATGTGAAATGTGAAATGATAGTGCACATCTGCTTTGTGGTGCTATCACACCCCATAAATTAGCAGTATTACATAATGACCATGAAATGGTGTAAATTTATTAAAACTTGCCAATCCTTAGTCCACAAAACCTAATGCTATAAGTTAGCATACATGTACTTACATAGGCTCCTGTGTGCAAGTGTAAGAGAGACTATTCCTAGAAGCCAGCTATGTAATTTAAAACCTAATTAGGGCTAAATCCTGAAACAGGCTATGAAGAGTTCCATGGAAGCACAAAACTAGCTGCATTTGGCTCAGAAATTCATCAGTGAAGATCCCTCCTACCTTAGCTAGCGGGCCAGCTGTGGCACAGGTACTAAGCAATTATATATGCTGTTCTTACGGTATTGATGATTTGGCATGAGCTTTGTTAATTACTGAGATCACAAAAGCTACATTTACGTATGTTGCCAACATAAGAGCCATTATATTGTACCAATTGCTAGTTTATGAACTTTAAATTAACTGAATAGCACATGATTCAGAAGTAGAAGAATGAGTACTATATGTCCAAATTAATGTCTCACAAAGGCTAATTAGTATCCACATTCTTTGCATACAACTATGCTTCCACTGAAAAGATGTAGTGGAATGAAGTAGGGCAGGCACTTATCTATAGTGCTTTGAAGAGGTTGCCATGGTAATTGTTGGCTCCAAGAATCCATCAATGAATAGTGTAATGGCTAGCCAAACTTCTAATGTCAATATGTGCATTTATTACTACAGGGATAATTAGCAACACAAAGAAGTCTACTGATGGCAAACGGTTGATCCCACAATTAATACCCATCAGGAGAGGCCTGGGTACAATACCAAGTGCATGTACCAGTTGTTCTTTTTCTGGGACCTCATTCCCAGCCCCAGCGTTTAGTGCACAGTGTAGTAATAAAAGCTGTGGAGTGGAGCCTGGAAACAAGGCTATAGGGCTAATTAACTTACATTTGCTGAGTGGAAGAGGTCAGAGTGCTAAGGCTACCTGGTAGCCCAGTTTTAACTACGTGATTACGTAAATTAGAGAAAGGTATTATTGGTAGAAAACATGCACTTTCTATCCAGAGGCGGGCTTATAATATGTATGTGTTAAATCAATTCCTGTCCTGTATGCAGCTTCCCCACTTATTGAAAAACCAGTGGATATACACACAGTAATCAAATAATGCACATGCAGAACTATATTGATGGGCTGCATGTACGTACATGCATGCATTTACAAAGACATAGTCATATTTCATTGGTGCCAATTAAGTTAGGTATGTATTCAGCAATTTAAAGTGTCCAATACACCAAAAGATCACCCTGTAACGGTAGTGGGTACGTGATGGACTAATCACAGAAAGCATTACACATCACTGCAGTCATGATAGAGAAACCACAAGAGACCACTGCCAACCCCTCTGACAAAACTCCCTTGAGTATATAGGCTGTATAGCATTGGCTTCTTCACTGTCATCCAATTTTAATTAAACCTTCACATCAGGAAAGCAGTCAGCACTTTTTTAAATGAATGTATTTTCACACCCCTAATTGCATGGTTTTGAAAGTAAGTCTATTACACTGTGACTGAAGTACATACGTATAAGCTGACTAGAATAACAACAATATTAGACAATCCTGCACAAAATTAAAAATCTTTGTTTAGGGGTGGGATTGGCAAGAGTTAAGATTATAGCTAATCACCATGCATGACCATGCATACGTACATATGTTGTGCGTGTACTCAGTAGTGGCCGTGTTATTGTGGCTTTCTTGAATGTATAGACACTAATGGAAACCTTTCCCAGCCATGGATGTTAGGGATCTTCCAGTACTCAGGGGCATAATGGCTGAGTCTGCCATGCTGGCACTATACGTAGTAACAAGCACATAGCTACTGGGTCAAAGGTTCAGTGTATGCCTAAACCATAATATGTTTATCGGGTCACTTTCTCCAAAGTTGCTGTGATCACATCAATGTATGAAGTAATCATCACCCTGTGACGGTACTGGGTAGGCAACTGGGGATCTATCTTACTTAAACATGTCTAGTGCACGGAAGGATAAGGTTTTAGACAGGGATATAAGTTATGCCGAAATTAAAAAGTGTTTGAAAAGTCTAAAGAATAACAAAACTGGAGGTAATGATGGCTTAGTTGGGGAGCTTTTTAAGTATGGTGGCTCTGGAATGGCGAATCTGTTGAAAGCTTCATATGAAGTAGTCTGGACAGAAGAGGGTATTCCTACACAATGGAGGCAAGGATTAATTGTTAGTTTGTATAAGAAAGGTGATGCTGAGGATCCAGGTAATTACAGAGGCATTACTCTATTGAACGTTGTTGGTAAACTGTTTTGTAAGATTTTAAATAATCGCTTGGTAATAAGATTAGAATCGGAAAAGGCTCTTCATGAGGGGCAGGCAGGTTTTAGAGCGAAAAGAAGTTGTGTTGATAATGTCTATACTTTGAACGAGATCATACAAGGCAGAATAAGAGAAGGAAAACACACTTATGCTTTTTTCTTAGACATCCAGAAGGCTTTTGATACGGTTTGGCACGATGGTTTATGGTTTAGGTTGTGGGAATTGGGTGTTAGGGGTAGGATGTGGAGAGTTATTAAGAAGATGTATGACATTACAGAGAGTGCTGTTTTACTGGAGGGGGAAAATCCAAACCATTTGATATAAGCCAGGGGGTAGCACAGGGTTGTAGTCTATCGCCTATCCTATTTTCCATTTTTATTAATCAGTTACTAGATGAGGTTGAGAAAGCTGGGCTTGGTATAATCATTAAGAATGATGTTAAGGTTGGGGGACTAATGTTTGCAGATGATTTTGTTGGTTTAACTACTAATGCGGAGGATTTACAAAAGTTGATTAATGTAGTACAAGGGTTTTGTAACAAATGGAGGTTGAAATCTAACATCAAAAAGAGTGCTGTTGTGGTATTTTCCAAGGTGGCTATTACAGATATGTGTGCGTGGAAGTGGGGAGATAAAGTAATTCCAAGGGTTGTAAGTTACTGTTACTTGGGGATTGAATTTGCTGAGAATGGGTCATGGGATAGTCATGTACAGAAGGTAATTGATAATGGGAAGAAAAAGCTTAATCGTTTGCACCGGTTTGTAAGTAATAGGAATATCAGTACCGTTGCAAGGAGATTATTGTTAGTTTCAGTACTTCGTCCTACTTTAGAATACGGTAGTGAAGTGTGGGCTTGTAATAAACAGCAGGCAGCTTCCTTAGAATCCATTCAGCTAGGAGCAGCTAAGAAGATACTTGGCTGCTCTTCCAAAACGTGTAATGAAGCGGTAAGGGGAGATATGGGGTTAGAGTCCTTGAAAGGGAGGAGGGATAGAAGCAAACTTAAGTGGTGGTATAAAGTCAATAAGTTTGATAATGAGCGGTATCCTAGAGTACTATTAGATGCTGAGTGGGAAGTGAAACCATGTAGAGGTAGGCAGAGGAAAACTTGGATGAAAGTAATTAATGAATTGCTGCTGCAGTTAGATTTAGATAGCCAAGAGGTATTAGCTGCAGATAATATTAATTTGTTTTTAGATACGGTAGACGAAGCGTTGAGGGATAGAGAATACAAGGACTTTAATGACAGCTTGAATACTAAAGTTAAGTTGAATCTGTACAAGTCTTTCTGTAAGGAAATAGAATTCAAGAATTATTTGCAGGGGGTAGGTGATCCGGGTACAAGATTATTGTTTAAGTTTCGGTCAGGTACGAACGGTCTGAATGAAGAGTTAGGAAGACATAGGGGTAAAAATGATGATAGGCAGTGTAAATTATGCAGGGGTGAATGTGAGAGTGTGGTACATGTTCTCTGGGAGTGTCCAGCATATGACAGCATTAGAAATAATTTCATGGTTGAATTAGAAAATCTATTGGGGGGGAGGTTTGGGGAGTTTAGTACACTTGATAATTTTAATAAGGCAAGTTTTATTTTAGGGTTTGAGAATTGGAACAGGGATGATTTTAAAGCATTATTAAAGCTAGTTAAGAGCTTTGTATTACTGATATGGGAGACTAGGAAGAAGGAATTGTATGGTGATCAGGATTGTGTGGTCTCTGGTTGTTCTTGCTCTTGTCCTCTGACTGGAGGTCTTACAAGCTCCGCCTGCGTCTGTGGGTGCGTGGTCAATGGCGTAAGCGCTACGGCAGCAACATGAGTATATTATTATTATTATTATTAAACACCTTCTTCAAAGGAAAGTGCTCATTGTTTATTCCTAGTATGGTCTAAAATGAAAGAAGCATTCCATGTTCATTGCAGTTAGTGAGGTATTATGGCTGGGAGGATGTAAATCTGAGCATCAGAGTGTAATTAATTGGTATGGGCGGATTTGAGTATGATTTGGAAATAATAATGAGTATAAGGTAGGTAATTCCCAAATGGCACAAGAGTCCCTTATAATGGCTTTTTAAAATTTATTTGATATGCATTCAGTCGTACAGTGATCAAATGACTTACTGCTGCCCCCCACCCGGGCATAATCATGTGACAAACTGAATTACCTCATCTCTATAATAATATGATCTGCAGCTATAGTTCAATTTGCGTGCAGATTGATTAAGAGGCATAACTCCCCCAACAAACCTGAGGTACATAAGTAGAACAGTCCAGCCTGTAAGGTACTGGGTGTTGTAGGAATAACAAAGTGGTTAGAGTTTCTCTTGTAGCAGCCACTTCTTGGACTGCATAGGTGGGCATCAGATCAGCTGATTACCAGATGTTCACTCACTTCCCTTGACCAGCCAGTAGTCACGTACGTAGTTCCAGTAACTGTCCACATGTTATGTTTGTAACTACAGAACATGGGCTGATTACCAGATGTTCCCAGATGTTCACTCACTTCCCTTGACCAGCCAGTAGCCACATAGTTCCAGTAAGTGTCCACATGTTATGTTTGTAACTACAGCACCTTTGAAAACACTATAATGTGTACCTTCATAAAAGCCATTACAACCTGGTCCAGTGACACTTCTTTGGCTGCTAATATTTTGTTGGTTAATGACTTGCTGTCATTATGCACTCCTGGCAAATATCCAGATTGATAATTAAACAACAATAATGGTTTACCATGAGCAGTGGCGTAGCTAGAGTCTGGTGAATGATGGGGCACAAGTAAACTACTGCCCTAGCAGATCATTTGCGTGAAGCCGCCCCTCTGCAAAGTGCAGAATGTTTTTTTTTTGCGGTAACTTGGCAATTAAGTAGGTTAGGTACTGTTTCTGTCTAATTAGAGTATTTGTAAGAGCTACAAGAAAACGCTGCATGCATTACCAATCTGCAGCCTCTCCTGCTTGTGAGACTTAACCGTTCCATCACTTTTCATTGTGCTAAGTTGGTGGGGCACCGGGACGAGTTGGTAGGGCCTGTGCCCCACCTGGCCCTACCTTGGCTACGCCACTGACCATGAGAGCTGCATGCTTCTATGTGTAGTCAAAACTTTTGCATGGCCTGGAAACAATGCAATGAGGTCACTGCCTCAATGTACTTGGTGACTGTATGATTTGGCTTATACCTTCACGTAATACATATTTGTAATCAGCTGGCCTGGAATCCCATAGAAAAAGCAAAATCCTTCCCTACTTTGCAGTATACAGAATTAAATGTGTGGAGTAGATCCTTCCAATCACTACTGGTAGGCTTTTATGCATGCATCCTGGGTTGTTATTATGTATGAACGGTAATATACATTTAGGTATGTATTCTTAAAGTGTCCAATAGACCAAAAGATAACCATTCCTGAATATCTGTATTCTGTACATTATACTAGGCACTGCTAACCTGTCTGTGTCATGCTCAGATATATATACCAGTGCCTGGGCATCTTGAAAGCATTTCTGTAGAGGAAAGCAGCAGGAGAAGGCTGCTACGTGATGCCTGGTGCAGGTCGTAATGCACACATAAGGTACCTGTGCTTCCAGTATTGCCTTTGCTACTATTTTTTGGTTGCTGACCCTATTAAAGTTGATACTAGATGTCTCTCTATGAGTTAGATGATCAGACTAATCACAGAAAGCATTACACATCACTGCAGTCATGATAGAGAAACCACAAGAGACCACTGCCAACCCCTCTGACAAAACTCCCTTGAGTGGGCTGTATAGCATTGGCTTCCTCACTGTCATCCAATTTTAATTAACCCTTCACATCAGGAAAGCAGTCAGCACTTTTGTATTTTCACACCCCTCTTGCATGGTTTTGAAAGTAAGTCTATTACACTGTGACTGAAGCACATATGTATAAGCTGGCTAGAATAACAACAATGTTAGACAATCCTGCACAAAATTAAAAATCTTTGTTTAGGGGTGGGATTGGCAAGAGTCGAGAAGATTATAGCTAATCTCCATGCATGACCATGCATACGTACATATATTGTGTGTGTACTCAGTAGTGGCCATGCTGTTGTGCCTTTCTTGAATGTATAGACACCCACAGTCCAATGGAAACCTTTCCCAGCCATGGATGTTAGGGATCTTCCAGTACTCAGGGGGATAATGGCTGAGGCTGCAATGCTGGCACTATACGTAGTAACAATTAAGCACCTACTTGGGTCAAAGGTTCAGTGTACGCCTAATACATCATAAACCATAATACGTTTTCTGGACTAATCGCGTCACTTTCTCCAAAGTTGCTGTGATCACACCAATGTATGAAGTAACCATCACCCTGTGACGGCACTGGGTAGGCAACTGGGGATCTATCTTACTTAAACACCCAGTGTACTTCAAAGGAAAGTGCTCATTGTTTATGTGATTCATTGGCACAAGCATTGGTAATCCAACTTCACTACTTATTATGAGACTCCACTGTGCTGAACCTCAAGAGGTAGTTTGGTGTTGCCTCATAATCCTTGACATCTCCTATCATATACTTACACTTGGGCTTTGCTACAACCCTGAACTGCACACACTGGAAGGGTGTTCCATTTTAAAAGTACCTACTACGTTGTAAAGTGTACAGGTATAAATTATACTGAGTGATTTCATGTGACACTGGAGCATGTACTACACCATGCTGGTGTGATATGTGTATAATGTGCATAATGTATACACATGAGCAGTGTTTGTGTGGCAGCCATGTTTTGAAAGTGTATACATACAAGGCATAATTACGTGTTCTTTACCTCCAGTAAAGAACACATAATATAATTGGCCACGACAAATTCTATTTCTTCAACAGCTACATGTAGTGTGAAGCTTGAAAGGCAAGAAAAGTTTTTCCAAACTCTGCATCCTGGTCCCATACTGCTACAATGTATTACTGTAGGACCAGTTGTAATTGCGAGGTTCTAGTAATTGCGAATAGCAAATTCATAGCCAGGTTGCAAATGTAGATTTTTGAGGAGGGGGGAGGAAGGGAGACACTAAAATACACATCATATGCATCATGAAGTCATAATATTCCAGAGACCACTGTGAGGGCTTAAGCAGCGGACATAAGTATTCTAGGGGCAGAGTGGAATGCAGACCACAAGAGATAAGAATGGCTTCCCTGCAGCTGGCCACATGAGGATAGCCTTACATATACAGACTTTCACTTTCTAATGTATGCAGAATATTATTGTAACAGTGATTGATACTTTAACATAGGGAATTGCTATTATGATGGTTTTATGAGATACACATATAATATGTACAATAATTTTAGGTGGACTGTGCCTCAGATGATAGTTAAAGAGTACACTTCCGGATTCTACTAGATTCTACCTTAATTTGAATCAGTGCATTTGCTGCATCCAAAGGCAAGGTATAATCAAGGCAAAGGGCAACCTGGGCCGTTATTTCCACCACTTTATATTCCCCACGAAATAAGCATCTGCATTAGTCCTGGCAAGATATTAATCCCGCAACTGCATATGTGAGCAGATGATTAGCCGATGTTCAAGAAGCCACATAGCTAGTTCCAGTTAGGGAAGCCAGGCAGGAAACACAATCTGATAGTCATGTAGTTCCCTTGTAGCAAATTGTCTTGTTCTTTAATTGATATTAGGGTGAGGTGAATCAGGTGACCTTCCTAATAGCTGAAACCTGTCATTCACGTTTACAGTATAATTAAGAGGACATTCAAGGAACATCCCAACTTTGGTATTTGAATTAGGGTATCTGTGACATCCAACTGTTGTCTGAAGTAATTAAGTTCAGTTATGATGCTTTTGCAGTTGTAGTGAAGTTGTAACTGAGACAACCCTTGATTTCTGCATATTGCTTTAGTATAGAATATAGCTAGATAGCTACTGCTTTTATGTGCAACTACAGTAGCTAAATAGCTTGAATTGTGGCATAATGCAGAAGATAATTCTGATACTTACTGCAGCTACTGTGTTGCAGTTTTGCTTCCTGCAAACGAGTGCAGTTGATATAAAGGCTGCCTTATACAACTCCATTCCTGATTTAGCTGATGATGAGCTACGCTCTTACAAGGAGTTTGTTGAATGGGGTTTCAAGAATTATGTGAATGACTTTCATACAGTGAAAGCGGTCGTTTCTGAGACAGAGTATGATCCATATGCTGGCCTTGAAAAGTTTGAAACGGAATATGTGCATAATTTTGACCTACTAGAAATTGACACAGCAACACTGGCTGAGTTGGTAGATCGGAATCTTGTAATGAAATTGGATAATGCACGCGCTTTTGGTAATATGTTGCCAGCAGCTGTGGAAGCAGTTAAGATAAAAGGAGACGCTTATGGTTATCCGACTCTGGTTTGTGGGAACTTTCTTATAGGACTCAATCCTGCTTCGAATGAAGTGTGCGCATTGAAAACTGCAAAGGAGGACTTCACTAGTCTCTTTGAAATCCTGAATCAATGTTATGAGGAATTTATCGTGCCAAATTACCGCAGCTATGAAAGGCTACTTGGAGGCAAGATGAATGATACCTATGGCTGGTACCTGCCATTTATATACCTGGATGGTTATATTGACCGACATGGTCCATTCTCTGTTACAAAGGCTGTTTCAGAGTTGAGAGAAGGTACTGTTGATGAAGAACTCTGTGATAGGTTGACTTGGTACATTAATTGGTGCTCTTTCGAGGAAAGCAATAAGTGTTCTGATCCACGTGTTTATGGAAACTACGTCACTAACAAAGAACAAGTGTACACAGATATTGCAACTGATAAAACTCTGTTTTTTTTTGGATTTTCCGAAAAGCTAAGTGAAGTGATTCAGGAATCTGAAGGACAGAAAGACTCATATGCAATCATCTCATCTCCACTTGGTGAGGAGAGCTACCTTTTGCAGTTTACAGATGCACTAGTCATCAGCAAGGCTAGATGGGAAGCCGCAGATTTCCCAAAAAAATTTGCCATACTTGATTTTGCTCGCTTTTTTACAAGCACCGACTTCCGCTATGACTTTGTGATGGGGCGGGACCTGAATCCTCAACGCATCCGCTTCCTACTTCCCCCAAATGAAGACTTCTACACCAAAACTGATGCCAAGTACAACTATCTTTACCAAGACCTCTACTGGGCTCTGAAGCGGGCCGTACCTGCTCCGAGTCTCGATGATGATGTGAAGAATGAAATGCAAAATGTTCTCTCAGCAAAGTGTGTCAAACTTTAATCAAAGACTGAGGGACTCATGAAGAATTGAACAATTTTGTGATTAGGACCTTAATCAAATACATATAGCTAAGCATTGACTAATTGAACTTACACTAGTCTAAGAAATAACTCTTCATAGTTTTGCACTCACTTCTATGGCTCATGTACTGATACACCCTTTTAAATGGAATACTGCTATCACAAACTGTGTGATTAATGCATAAGTGTGACCTTTTGTCAACATCGTTTTACATGCATCAACACTTACTAACTAAGAAATTATAATGCAATGGGGGGTAAGCTTGACTGAGTGTATGCAAAGAATGTTTATCAGAGTGAGTATAGCCATGGATATTATAGACTCGTAAACGGGATTGGCGTTCACGCGTCACATCACCGTTTTGCCGGATGTATAACTTCCTGCATGGGCGTGGTCAGACTTCTAGACGTGCGTTATCTAGTACCCCCCCTCCCCCTGTAGTGACTATCTGTAGGCACCAAATTCTGATGGTTACCCCTGGGCATGTTACTTAATTATTTTTAGATTGTAATCTGCTATACATCGCTTTTTGAGTTATTGATACTCGCTTCTGCATACATACACCTCTGTCTCTCACTCACATGCACATACGCACACTAGCTCTCAGCTAAGCATGGCACTGGAGTGGAGTGGAGGACCTGCTCCCCGCCATCATCGGCAGGATACCAAGGTACGTAAACTACTTATTAGAAAATTTAAATTACACAAGTTTCTTACTCATTGACATTTATGTAACTGTAATAGGAAGTCTGGTTGGTTTGTACTCACAGCTGCAATGCAGATATGCCCTTGAGTGAACAGATCTTTCCACTGTGACATGCCTTAGTCTCATACCCAGGCCTCCCCTCGCAGCTTATTTCACAGCCATGGAAAAACGCCCATGTATTTTTTCCACGGCTGTGAAGAAAGCTACGAGGGGAGGCCTGGGTACGAGGCTAGACATGCCTCATGTTTCTGACAAATGACTCCCACTACTGCCATTTTCCTTCCCCCTTCCTCGCCAGCCCCAGTGGTGGCCGGGACGCACCTCTGAGAGTGCTGCTTTTTGACAGCTGGTTCGACCACTACCGAGGGGTCATCTGCATAGTGGCCATTGTGGACGGGGTGTTGGCTACAGGTATGTCGGGATTTGGGCCCACTAGAGGGCGAAGAGTGGTCCATCATTGTGCTATATAATCCATTCATATTTGGAAACATTGCTAGAAGGCCTGGGAATGAGGCTAGAAGGCATGGAATTGAGGCTGAATGACCTGGGAATGAGGTTAATTGGGGATGGAATTGAAGCTAACTCGCTAGGCTGAATTAGTCTGGGAATGAAGCTTAGGGTATGAGAATGAAATTGCTTTAGCTTATGAATATACTCTGGAGTAGTCAGTATGTACATTCAAGAGGAACGTACTACTAGGTACTTCATGACCCCCCCTTCCCCTCCCCTTTCCCTCGGCCACAGGTGATACGGTCCTCTCCCAGCACTCTGGCATCCTCCAGACCAAGCAAGTGCCTACTGGAAGGCTGTGAGTGAGCCACTGGCTGGCTGCAGAGCTGGAGTAGAACACCCTCATTCTCTTATGTAATAGACTTCTGCCAAATTAGCTAATTGTGCAGTGAGTCAAATGCCGCCCAGCCTCAGCACCTAAATTACCAAGATTGACATTTCATATCTAACAACCAGCTGGGTATTTTCACTTACATGTAACTGAAGGTTGTATCAGTCCAAGCTAAATGCAGGTGTGGAATGGATCGGCTTGTCTCATGTTAAACGGCTTCCAGCGAAAGTGCTGACTCAGTAGTTTTGTAGTGCACTTCCAGTTAGCTGCCAGAACTTTCTGTCTTTCTCCACCTGGCAACACTAAACTAAGCTAGCTTGACCTTGGCCCATCACGCTTGCACAGTTTCAGTAGCTTCCACTCTGCCCGATCGTGGCTATAATGGCATATCGGTAGTAACTTGATGACGTAACTTGGCGCGTGTGATACATGTAAGTGCAGACGAACAGACAAAGAGATGCAGAAATGTACAGCAATTTTAGTACCAGCTGAACGCATGCCCAGCTGGTAAAAAGGTATATCAACTTATGTATGCATGCATAAACCGGATAAACCACACACACACACACACACACACACACACACACATACACACACAGTCACTCGGGTCAGGTCGGGTATGCAGTTCTTGGCATGCGTACTGTGGACGATGCTCACATTGGGGACACCTTTGGCCACGCCCACCACTCCATCACTCCCTTGCCTGGCTTCAAACCTGCTAAACCTATGGTGGGTGACGAAGTGTGATGATCAATGCAATGTGGTAGAGGGAATGAAAAAATGCATTTGTGATTACTTTATACACACATATTATGCACAAATACACACACACACACATACACACACACATACACATACGCACACACACACACACACACACACACATACACACACACACACACACACACACACACACACACACACACACACACACACACACACACACACACACACACACACACACACACATACACATACACACACACACACACACACACACACACACACACACACACACACATGCACACACACACACACACACACACACAGGTATTTGCTGGGATCTTCCCCCTGGACCAATCGGACCACTCGTCCCTGAGAACGGCCATTGAGAAGCTGACGCTCAACGACAGCAGTGTAGCGGTGCACCGAGACTCCAGTGCAGCCCTGGGACAGGGGTGGCGGCTGGGGTTCCTGGGACTACTGCACATGGATGTGTTTAAACAGAGGCTGGAGGAGGTCTGTAGAATTGTTATTAAGATATTGAGAGTGTAGAGAAACTCAAGCCCACTTGGGAATTGAACTCAGAACTTTCTGAGTATTAGTTAGGTGCTCTTATCCATGTCAGCAGTGATGATCGTTAGTTAGGCCGTAGCCATCTGTTGATTTTGAGTGTGTTTGTCTGTATGCATACTGTGTGTGTGTGTGTGTGTGTGTGTGTGTGTGTGTGGGTGTGTGTGTTGGGAGTATATGGGTTGGTGGGTAGATGGAATTGGATATGTGACAGTCCCAGCTAGAAGATGAACAGTTTTCTGTCGCGTATTTCAATCATGTCACTGCGTTCAAAGCACTGTATCTTTGAACTGCCATTGAAAGTGGGGCTCATACGTGTTGCATACACGTATATAGTAGCATCAATATGCGAGGCTTCTATGCAGCACATATGAGCCCTGCCTAAGCAGATGCTCAGGTCTAGAGATATAGTGTTTTGAACGCAGTGACGCAATCAACAAAATACATGATTGGTATAATTTTCTGCCAGTGACTGTCACTTAGATTGGGTGTGGATGCTTGTTTACATTAGCATGACTTCATTTGTCCATAGGTATGTGTATCGAAGAACATAGACCATGATTGAAGTAGCATTGTGTTTACAGGAAATTGTGAGCCTTAAGAGCTCACCCTGGGCTCTTTAACTGATTTGTATCTAAATCTTTTCTTACAGGAATACGATGCATCTGTTATTGTTACACCACCCAGTGTCCCATACAGAGGTTAGGTGTAGGAATGTACTGTTAGTTAGCCTCATTCCCAGGCCCCCGCTTTATTCAGTTGCACGAAGGTAAAGCGGCTTTTTCTTTGCATAGCCAAAAAAAGCGGGGGCCTGGGGACAAGGCTACTGTTAGTGACATTTCTTTTCGTGTATTAACATACATCATACATGTATATGTCGCTTTTGTTGTCTGTAGTTGTGCTGAAGAATGGAACTGAAGAGACATTGCTAAACCCAGCCCAGGTCAGTTTCTGTGTTAAGGTACACAGGTCAGCAAAACTGTGTAGAGCTGTTTTAGGCTAACCTTGTACCTAACCTCCCCTTGCAGTTTTTTCCCCATAGTCTTGGAAAAAAGCCAATTTTTATCAGCTGGGGGCATGGGTCTGGCTGGTCCAACAGTTTTGTGTTTATTTATGCATCCGCACTTATCATGCGTGTTAAAATGTCATATGTTACTGTAGCACTTTCAGAGCTGCACCAAAACATTTTAGCTTCAAAAACAGTACATGTAAGTAAAATTTGGTGGGGAGGAGTTCCCTGGTTACCAGTGCAACTCTATAGTCTACTATAGGGCTGATGGGGACTTCCCACTGATATTTAACCCCACTCCACCCATGCAAAGCAACCTATAAACATTAAAAACACCACCCCAAAGACCATGAAGATCCAGCTAACCTGGCTCTATGTGAACTCATTCTGTGGTTACACGTGCATTCTTTCTTTCCTTGCCAGTTTCCTGACCACACTTCTGCTAGAGAGTTTCTTGAACCGATGGTACTGGGTACCCTGGTCTTCCCCGATCAATACCTGGGTAAAATGCTGCAGTTCTGTGAGGTAAGAGTGACAGAGCCTTAGCCAAGTGGGCCAGTGGGTTTGAGGCCGTAACCAGATGTTTTGATACTCTTAACTCTTTCCCAGCCAAGTTTTAATACATCCATAGGGCTTATGTGAATTTATACGGGCTTTTTATATTAGGCGTTAATATAAAGTACACCCCTTTCTCTATTTTATATATGTAGGCACATGAATGTGCCCATGGCATTCAAAGAGTTATATTTTGACTCTTCCAGTAAGAGTAGTGTGTACTGCAGTGATAGTAGTTGACTGTACAGACCACTTGTAACCAGTACTGGACTACCTGTAGTGGAGGTGACAAGAGCCAGAGAGTGCTGTAGGCTCTGGGTGTTGCTAGTCTGATAACTGCTGCTCATCCACCAATTATGTGCATGGCTACACACACTCACCATTGAGTTTCCAATGCATGCAATGATTAACCTTGTGTTGCCTGGTAGAATTCTCAATATACAAGAAGCTTTTTAAGCATGTATTTGTTACTGTTGCAGTTTATATAATTGCAGAAGTGATATACGTAAATAATTTTCGTAGTTTCAAAATTTTGTGGTCAATGTTTGACCATTTTGCTATACTATATAGGGAGGGATGGTATGTTTTTACTTGTAATTAATATAGTGCATGAAGGATCAAATACAATGGAGACCCTGCTAAACACACTATTGTCTCCCATGACAGGATCGTAGAGGCACTCAGAATGAGCTGCTCTACATCGACCAGTCTCGGGTGCTTCTGAAGTACGTCCTTCCCCTCAGTGAAGTTGTGTTGGACTTCTACGACCAGCTCAAGTCCATCTCCTCTGGCTATGCCAGGTGAGGGCTGTAATATGATGCTACCCTTTGGCTCGTATGGAAGACCTAAACCAATTGAGGAGGTTACGAGAGATCAAACATCTAAAGAATAATGTATACAGAGCTGAGATTGACATTCAATGCAGTGCTTAACTGCTCTCGTTTACACAATGTATCTTGTCCAGACAGTTCTGCTAGACTGTACTATTATAGTTTATTTTGAATTCTCTTGTATAGCTTTGATTATGAAGACCATGGCTACCAAGTGGCTCCATTGGTGAAGGTTAGCGTACATGTGGATGGCTCTATATAGTACAAATGGTACAGTGGATCTATAGAGATCATTAAACTCTAATAGTATACATATAATCACATGGTAATTATCTTTGCTACACCAACAGTGAACAGCAAAAGCGTGGCTCACTTTGGAACTCCTTGATCTGGACCCCACTAGGACTACAGTGGATAATTATTTATCACCTAGGTATCATTCAACTAGCTCAGGAACTGTTTATGTAGGCAATCTGAGATCAAACACATCCTAAGGGTTCATGCCTGTAAGCTTTTCACAAAGATTACTAAAAATGATGTAAGGTAATTGCAAAAGTAAACTTTGCCAAGTACAATGAATCCCAAATGGAATGAGATTCATGTGGTTGAAGAAATTATCATATTGTGGAAAATCTAACTCCCCTCCCCACTGATCCAGTCCTGCATTTTATTGTAGAGCAGTGTGCAATTATAGCCTACATGGTATTGTGTACTCCTTCTTATCTGTAGTTGGATATTCTACTGAATGGTGTGCCAGTAGATGCACTGGCATTCATTGTCCATCAAGACAAGGCCTACACCACTGGCAAGAGGGTTTGTAAAAAGCTACAAGAAACCATTCATAGGTCAGTCGATACCATTTAACCTTTTGCTATTAAACATTCAACAATTTTTTATAACTTGTACGTATGGCTAACTGAGCACTGAATGGATACTCTCTAGATCTTGTCTAGTGAGAATGTTCAGGGGCGTGGTTTCCGTTTGAGTAAAGTAACTGTATCTTGTGTAGCCGGTGAAGTCATATAATAAACCTATTATTAAACTCTCAAGATTAATTGGGAGAATGTTTGGTTCTCAGCTTCTGTATTGGCCCTCCCTCCAGTTGGCCAATACTGTCAGCCTGAACCGAATATTCCCTGTACTGCCCTCCCTCTTGTGTAATGTGATGTAAATGTACATACATACATACTATAACGGGATTAGAATTTCCGTGCGCGTGGCGACTCGAACTCAGCAGCGGCCAACAGGGAAACAGCAGTTCTGGGCATAACAGCTTATATTATATTTTGTACAAGTATAGGCCAGCTTAAATAGGAAAGTCAAACAATATTGGCAGACAACAGTAATAATGCATTAGAACAAGTGCTAGAGTTCAGTCATGCCCCTGGGGTCTCCATGCATTGTTCATAGATCCGTCCAACCGGTCTTGCCTGTCACACTGCCCCCTCCTCAAGGGTCACCCGTCTCGGGTGGCCAACTCCATAGTGATCAGGTCTTCGGCGCTGACGGGAACTTCTCCGGGGAGCTAACACACTATCACCGAGGGCTGGAATTGTTTCACTGCTAATGCTCTCTGTACTGAGAGCATCCAAAACTTCCATGCCTGAGTCAATTCTGTCTGGTGCGGTCTTGGGAGACTCGGGAGCCCTATCTGGCTCAGCAGGGTCCATGATTAGCCAGCGAGGGGGGTTTTCCCCATGATACTTCCACAATCGGTTGAAATGCACGACTCGTGGTTTGGATCGGGGCCCCAGTTGGATTCGATAAATAAGATCGTTGATCCGCTTCATGATCACATAAGGACCTTGCCATGGCTTCTGTAATTTTGGAGAAAGGCCTTTCTTCCGCTGGGGGTTGTACAGCCACACTGCGTCCCCTACTTCCAGCTTCGACTCTGTGGTGCCAATGTCATAGTATCGTTTCATGTGATCACTCGAGAGTTTTAGGCGCTGTCTGGCAAAGGTATGGACTTGTTCCAGCCTCTCTTGTAAGGTCTCCGCATAGGATGTGGTAGGCTGGTACTCTTCCGGACGGCCATACATCAGATCGACTGGGAGCCTTAAGTCTCGACCCAGCATCAATCTTGCAGGTGTGCATTTTGTAGTCTCATGCACAGCAGAACGATAGGCCATTAGGAGAAGTGGCACATGTTGGTCCCAATCCTTTTGGTGGCTGTCCACAAACAGGGCCAGCTGTGTGGCAAGTGTCCGATTGTAACGTTCTACCGTGCCATCTGATTGGGGATGTAAGGCGGTGGTTCTTGTTTTCTTTATTCCCAGCAGTCGGCACATTTCCTGAAAGACAGCGGATTCAAAGTTCCGACCTTGGTCTGAGTGTAATTCTTTTGGTACTCCATAACGGGAGACAAATTCTTTTACCAAAACTTCTGCAACAGTTATGGCCTCCTGGTTCGGCAGTGAATAGGCTTCAGGCCATTTGGTAAAGTAATCTGACACGACAAGTAGGTATTTGTTCCCTTCTTCTGAGACTGGTAGCGGTCCCAAGATGTCTAAGGCAATTCTTTCAGTTGGGGCTCCGACATTGTACTGACGCATAGGAGCTCTTTGTTTCTTGGAGGGTCCTTTCTTTGTGGCACATAAATCACAGCTTCGACACCAACTACGGATGTCCTGGTGACTCCGAGCCCAGTAGAAATGGTCTCTCACCCGGCTGAGAGTTTTGGTGATGCCGAAATGTCCAGCAGAGGGTGAACTGTGGAGTTAGTTGAACACCTCGCGTTGGAGCTGAACTATCTGCCAGACCACTCTATCACCAGCAGGGCTTTCCCATAATCGATACAGTACACCCTCTCTCAAGACGCAAACTGTCCCACTGCGCCCAATAACACTTGAGAGTTTCACTGCAGGGTGCCACTGTACTCCAGGATGGTCTGACATTGCTGTTCAACCAGCCAAGTAGTGGTCCAATGTCTGGGTCATGTTCTTGGGCTGTGGACAGGTCTGGTGCTGGCTCCAACTGTCCTCCTTGTGGCAGGGAAGGAATATTTTCCAGACTAACTATGGACACAGGGAAGGGCTTAGTATCTGGGACCGGTTTCTCAAGGCTAATGAGTGAGGTTTGCCTATTTCTGTCGTCATCTGACTTTAGCAAGACAGTGTGCTCCTTGGATTCTATTCTGTCACAATGTCTGCAGGGCTGGCTCAGGCAAGGACGCCGTGACAAAGCATCAGCATTGGCATGGAGGAGGCCAGCACGGTGCTCAATTACAAAGTCATATTCCTGTAGCTGCTGGAGCCAGCGTGCAACCTGGCCTTCTGGATACCGGAAGTTCAAAAGCCATCTCAGGGCTGCATGGTCTGTACGAATGGTGAAGTGGTGTCCGTACAGATAGACATGAAATTGGCGGATTCCTTTGACCACAGCCAGAAGCTCCTTTCGGGTCACACAGTATTGGCGTTCGGCAGGTTTGAGGGTTTGGCTGTAATAGGCCAGCACTCTTTCCACACCATCTTGCTCTTGAGACAGCACAGCACCCACTGCATGACCACTAGCATCTGTATCCAGTACAAGTTTTCCTTCTGGTCTGGGATAGCCCAACACTGGTGCCTCCACAAGGGCTTGCTTTAACTGTTTGAAAGCACCCTCGGCTGCAGGGAGCCACCCAAATGGCTGTCTAGATTCCAGAAGTCGGTGCAGTGGCGCAGCAATGTGGACAAACTGAGGAATGAAACGTCTGTAATAAGAGCAAAGTCCAAGGAACTTCCTCACATCAGTGGTGCAGGTGGGCAGTGGCCATTCCCAAACTGCCTTCACTTTCTCAGGGTCAGTATACTGACTCCATTCCGACTGATCACGTGACCCAGGTATTTCACCTCTTTTTGGAAAAGGTGGCATCTCTTTGGTGATAGCTTCAGCTTTGCACTCCTCAAACATTGGAAGACTCTTTCCAGATTATCAAGCTGCTTTTCAAATGTTCGCCCAGGGACTAAAATGTCGTCCATATAGACGAGAGCGGTTTCCGGGGGCAGGCCAGCTAACACTCTGTCCATCAAACGCTCGAATGTAGCAGGAGCGTTGCATAATCCGAACGGCATCACTGTGAACTGCCAGAGGCCACTGCCGGTGGTAAATGCAGTCTTCTCTTTGTCCTGGGGCTCCATCTCCACCTGCCAATAACCACTCTTCAGGTCCAGAGTCGAGAACCACTGCATGCCAGCAAGACGATCTAGGGTGTCGTCTATCCTTGGCAGGGGGTAGGAATCCTTTGTAGTCACATCGTTCAATTTTCTGTAATCAACACAGAATCTCCAGCTGCCATTCTTTTTCTTGGCGAGCACTATTGGTGAAGCCCACGGGCTGGTTGATGGTTCGATTAAACCTTGCTCTAGCATCTCTGTGACCGCTTTGTGCGCTTCATCCTTTTTCAAAGACGGAAGTCGTCTTGGTGGCTGACGGATGGGTGCAGCATTCTCAGTGTTGACTTTATGCCGAACCAAGTCGGTGTGGCCCAAGTCTCCGGGTCCTTGGGAAAACACATCAGCATTTCGGGTAAGGAGGTTACACAGCAAAGGCTTTTGATCTTGAGACAGATTGGCCACACTCCTTTCATAGAGCCCCCTCAGAAAGTCAGGCACCTCGATGTCGTGGGCCAAATCATCTCTTGCACTCTTGGTAGCACTGCACACACTAGTCACTGGTGTGCAGGTAGCCAAATTACAGCCCTTCTTGAATCGTCTCGGCTGGTCTGAGAGGTTGAGCACTCTGACTGGCACTCCTTCTCTTTGCAGGTCAACAAGGGCCTTTCCTTCTTGGAGGACATCAGGTCTTACAATAGAGATGTTGCTGCCTGTGTCAATGGTAATCCGGCACTGGATTCCATCGATGCTTCCCTCCACCACACTGAAACTTGTTCTAATATCCACTTGTTCTAAACTCATGGAAAGTAGCTAATTTGAGACCAAAGTGGTTTCTATTACATGGGACCTAGAATTAATTACCTATATCTGCTACCGTGGTATACAACTTACTTCGAATCCTGTGGTTGTGGGTGCCCCTTCACATAGGGTGCTTATTTTTGTGTTGGTGCCTATAAATGGGAGGTGGGTGTTGGCGTGCTTATATTCATAGGGTGCTGACTCTCTATGGGTGCTTATTATCCTGATTTTATGCTGTTGCCATGGTCACCATCAACATACATTGTTTGTGGGACTTCAATTAATGGAACCAATACTACAGCCCAGGATTTTCATTGCTAATATCTCGTGATTATTTTTAGTTTTTCCAGGTAAGTACTGAACTGTAACAGGAGTTGAATGAGGACCCTGTCTTGTACACACTAGTCACGTTGGTTGCTTGCTTGGTTGGTGCTTGTACAACTGTGCTTCCGTGCGGGGGAGCTGCAGGGGTGGCTGTAGAGGGTGCAAAATGGGGTGGCCCCTCACTTTGTTTGCAGTTCTGTCGAATGTGGCCAGATTGGCCGCACTTCCAGCAACGTGTGCTCCGTCTCCTTTCCATGCCTTGGGAGACTCTGCTTTGCTCCTTTTTGCTCGATGCACACTTGAATTGCCTTCAATAGGTCATTCACCCACTCTGGTCTATCACTTGACTTCTTGTCAGGTTCAGTGACTCCTTGCATCCGCTGCTGATTATCCTCCATTCTGGCTCCACGCACAGCTCTGGACCGCTGTCGACTAGCTTGCTGAAAAGACTCAAGCTCCACTGCCACTCGCAGGGCCTCCCGAAGGCTCTCTGGGCGACTCTGTCGGATTCTCAGCCTCATGTCCTCGTCTGGCAGAGAGTCCACAAACTGATCCTTTGCAAGTAGGTCCAGCATGGTCTGCGTCGTCTGAGGATATGCCAGGCGGACAAGCCGTTCAATGTCCTCAGCCAGTTCAGGTAGATCCTCATCCCTCCTGCGGGATCGCGCCTTGAACCGCACACGATGCAGCTCCGCCTGGTGTGCCGAACCGATGCGGGTCTCCAATGCGGAGACCAGGGCATCATAACGGTAGAGGCTATCTGCAGGGATATTATTCAGTACAGTCAGAGCAGGACCTTTTAGACTTACAGCGAGATAAGTAGCCTTCTCCTCCTCCTTCCAGCGATTAATGCGGGCCAGCATCTCGAACTGGGTATGGTAGGTGTCCCACGAGGATCGGCCGTCGAAACTCCCAGGGCGCTGTATCTGGCGGTGAGAGTCTCCACTGCTCCTTGCTCCTGGGCCAGTGCCGCCACCATCCTCCTCGACTTCCATCAGCGAGTGGAACTCTTCGGCATTCGGATCGAGCTAGCGAGCCTGGGACGGCTCTCTCTCGGGCTCCTCTCTCTTCACCTGTTGTGGGCCGGGTTCCTTGGACATGTACAGCCCTTCCAGGGTCTGGATTCGTTTCTCTATCCTCTGCTGGCTGCCACTCCACTGCTCCCAAGACTGCCTCTGGTCCCGAGCCAGACGTTCCAGCTGCTCACTAAACTGCTGAGAGAACTCGGCGTGCCGTTGTCGCTGCTCCTGGGCCAGTTGCTCGGTAAACTGCTCAGAAAATGCAGCATGCCGCTCTCGCTGCTCCTGCGCTAGCTGCTCCAACTGCCGACTGAAATGATTAGCTTGGTCTCGAGCGAGCTGCTCCTGTCGCTGCCCTTGATCCTGCAGCGTAGCGAGTAGCGTCCCGACCTGTTCTTCCATCAGCTTCGCAGTTCTTGTTCCAGTCGCCATCCCACTCCTGACACCAAATGTAACGGGATTCGAATTTCCGTGCACGTGGCGACTCGAACTCAGCAGCGGCCAACAGGGAAACAGCAGTTCTGGGCATAATAGCTTATATTATATTTTGTACAAGTATAGGCCAGCTTAAATAGGAAAGTCAAACAATAGTGGCAGACAACAGTAATTAGCATTAGAACAAGTGCTAGAGTTCAGTCATGCCCCTGGGGTCTCCATGCATTGTTCATAGATCCGTCCAACCGGTCTTGCCTGTCACAATACATACATACATACATACATACATACATATACATATGCCTAATAGCTCAAACTCTGGATTGTCGCCTGCCAAATTTTATATTTCATAAAATTTTGTGCTTAATTGTTATCCCTGTATGCAATTTACATTCCCGTATATATAGGCAGTTGTTTGAAGTAGCTATTCAAGCTGCAGTTGGAAAGAGAGTCATTGCAAGAGAAACGTAAGTTGCTTATGCCGTAGGAATACCAATATCGTCAACAGGTACGTCGTTGGGAATGTTCCATCATTTGCATGGAGGTACATGTATCATGTTCCTACCTTCCTGTTACTTCTGTGTGTCATTATTATGCTGCTGCCCTCACAATAGTTACATGTAATTATAGAAGCTATGGTGTACATGCATGCTTGTCACACCTGTGTATGCCATTACTGCTGTACCTCACCTCTATTCTACAGAGTGAGAGCAGTAAGGAAGAATGTCACAGCAAAGTGTGTAAGTACTCATTTAATAGACCCTTTTCTGGTATGATGTAATTGGAGGAAAGTAGGCACTATATTATGTAGAAAATACATGAAGTACATGTACTTTCATGTAACTCTGGTGGATACCTAAAAGCACAAAAGCATGCATGTTTTTATGTATTTTCTCCATTTAGTGCATACTTTCCCCCATTACATCATAGCGGAAAGGGGTGTTATATTTGTGATTATAGTCTTGTTCCAGGCTCCGCTCCCCTAGTTGTATACCCAAGGTTCCCCAACCCAATGATTTAATTTTTGCACTGTGGAGGAAATGGTGTTAAACAAAGGTTTTGTTTTTACTTCACAATTACGAAATAGAACTGGGGCGGGAAGGCCTGAATATGAGGCACATTTTGTGCAAAAAACCAATTGATTTTTCATGAATCACCCGAGGCTATGCTTAGCAACAAGTCAGTCATATTTTGCACGACTGAAGACGGTAATATACATGGGCTCATCAGCTCGTATATACTGTGGTAATCATGGCAGTTTATGAACCGTACCTCTGAACCTTGGGGCTGGAGCAACATGCATGTTGATTCTGCAGTGATATTGTCACTGCATGCACCCATAATCCACATCATAAGATGTTAAGGAAAGTCTATCAAGGTTTCAAGGGAAGGGGTCACTAAGACAAGGGTTATGCACTTTCAAAGTACCTTTGCATTCCTGCCTAGTATGGTGGTGACATTACTCGCAAGATGAAGCTGCTTCGGAAGCAGAAGGAAGGGAAGAAGAGGCTCAAGCAGATAGGCAACGTGGAACTCAGCAAAGAGGCCTTCTTGTCAGTACTAGAAAGATAGCGTTGGAAAGGTTGAAAGATTTGTCATGAATAATAACCTACCATACTATTCTTATAATACTGGACCCTCTATACTGTGGTCACCCTCGGGCCAAGATTTTATGGCTGCGATACTGAGGATGGCTGCATTATAGAGGTTGATAATGCATTAGCAATACCGTATTGTCCCGAGCAAGCACCCATGAGCGCTTGCAACTCACGCAAGAAAAACCAGGCATGGGCGCTTACACGGAGGAGCCCCTTTCAACAATACGTCCCACTATTGTAGTGGTACTTCCTGGGAATTTCCCTACAACTAGTACTCTAAAGTATTCACAGCTACTGTGGCATTCACAACAAGTAACCCTAAAGTGAATTACTCACAGTTGTGACAGCTCTGCAGTCCAGACTGTACTGTTAACATAGGATGTAGTGACGTAAATGCATGGTGGGCGCTTACAGGGAGGAGCCACCCAAAGGATAGAATTGGGGGTGGGTGCTAGCTTGGGACATATACCACAACCAAGTAGCTGCTCCAAGCTAAAGAGATCTTAGGCATGTGTCGCAATACCATTGGCCTAACTTGCAAGAGGTATCCAACTGTAGGCTCAAAAATGCACACATGACATTGTAGTACGCATGAATGTCGTATTATTATTTACAGTTCTTGTGGAGTGGGCAGTATATATTGAATCTACCTACAGTGTAGCTATGTTGGGTAGAATAAGTTATAGGGTGAGGTCATGTGTGTTGTACATGTAAAGTACTGCGATCATTTATTGGCTGTGGATATGGCTGGTGTGGCATGTAGGGGATTGTGGTGTGGAAAATGTCAAAAGATAGGGATGGCAGTTTGTAGAGGTACTGTGGTGTCGTTCATTCCTACCTTGTTTGGTTGCCTTTTCGGGATTCCATCCCTATATGTCTTTTCATTTTGTGTTTAATGTTTTTTGTGACTTCAGGTTTCAGTTATTTTTTTTGTGGGGGGTGGGGGTGGAGATATAGAGCTACTGATCCCTGATACGCATGTGCGGCTACTCAGGTGATAGCCTCAGATGATAGTTAAAGAGTACACTTCCGGATTCTACTAGATTCTACCTTAATTTGAATCAGTGCATTTGCTGCATCCAAAGGCAAGGTATAATCAAGGCAAAGGGCAACCTGGGCCGTTATTTCCACCACTTTATATTCCCCACGAAATAAGCATCTGCATTAGTCCTGGCAAGATATTAATCCCGCAACTGCATATGTGAGCAGATGATTAGCCGATGTTCAAGAAGCCACATAGCTAGTTCCAGTTAGGGAAGCCAGGCAGGAAACACAATCTGATAGTCATGTAGTTTCCCTTGTAGCAAATTGTCTTGTTCTTTAATTGACATTAGGGTGAGGTGAATCAGGTGACCTTCCTAATAGCTGAAACCTGTCATTCACGTTTACAGTATAATTAAGAGGACATTCAAGGAACATCCCAACTTTGGTATTTGAATTAGGGTATCTGTGACATCCCATTGTTGTCTGAAGTAATTAAGTTCAGTTATGATGCTTTTGCAGTTGTAGTGAAGTTGTAACTGAGACAACCCTTGATTTCTGCATATTGCTTCAGTATAGATAGCTACTGCTTTTATGTGCAACTACAGTAGCTAAATAGCTTGAATTGTGGCATAATGCAGAAGATAATTCTGATATTTACTGCAGCTACTGTGTTGCAGTTTTGCTTCCTGCAAACGAGTGCAGTTGAGATAAAGGCTGCCTTATACAACTCCATTCCTGATTTAGCTGATGATGACCTATGCTCTTACAAGGAGTTTGTTGAATGGGGTTTCAAGAATTATGTGAATGACTTTCATACAGTGAAAGCAGTTGTTTCTGAAAAACAGTATGATCCATATGCTGGCCTTAAAAAGTTTGAAACGGAATATGTGCATAAATTTGACCTACTAGAAATTGACACAGCAACACTGGCTGAGTTGGTAGATCGGAATCTTGTAATGAAATTGGATAATGCACATGCTTCTGGTAATATGTTGCCAGCAGCTGTGGAAGCAGTTAAGATAAAAGGAGACGCTTACGGTTATCCGACTCTGGTTTGTGGGAACTTTCTTATAGGACTCAATCCTGCTTCGAATGAAGTGTGCGCATTGAAAAGAGCAAAGGAGGACTTCACTAGTCTCTTTGAAATCCTGAATCAATGTTACGAGGAATTTATCCTGCCAAATTACCGCAGCCATGAAAGGCTACTTGGAGGCAAGATGAATGATACCTATGGCTGGTACTTGCCATTTATATACCTGGATGGTTATATTGACCGACATGGTCCATTCTCTGTTACAAAGGCTGTTTCAGAGTTGAGAGAAGGTACTGTTGATGAAGAACTCTGTGATAGGTTGACTTGGTACATTAATTGGTGCTCTTTCGAGGAAAGCAATAAGTGTTCTGATCCACGTGTTTATGGAAACTACGTCACTAACAAAGAACAAGTGTACACAGATATTGCAACTGATGAAACTCTGTTTTTTTATGGATTTTCCGAAAAGCTAAGTGAAGTGATTCGGGAATCTGAAAGACAGAAAGACTCATATGCAATCATCTCATCTCCACTTGGTGAGGAGAGCTACCTTTTGCAGTTTACAGATGCACTAGTCATCAGCAAGGCTAGATGGGAAGCCGCAAATTTACAAAAAAAAATTGCCATACTTGATTTTGCTCGCTTTTTTACAAGCACCGACTTCCGCTATGACTTTGTGATGGGGCGGGACCTGAATCCTCAACGTATCCGTTTTTTACTTCCCCCAAATGAAGACTTCTACACAAAAACTGATGCCAAGTACAACTATCTTTACCAAGACCTGTACTGGGCTCTGAAGCGGGCCGTACCCGCTCCGAGTCTCGATGATGATGTGAAGAATGAAATGCAAAATGTTCTCTCGGCAAAGTGTGTCAAACTTTAATCAAAGACTGAGGGACACATGAAGAATTGAACAATTTTGTGATTAGGACCTTATCAAATACATATAGCTAAGCATTGACTAATTGAACTTACACTAGTCTAAGAAATAACTCTTCATAGTCTTGCACTCACTTCTATGATTCATGTACTGATACACCCTTTTAAATGGAATACTGCTATCACAAACTGTGTGATTATTGCATAAGTGTGACCTTTTGTCAACATCTCATCAACACTTACTACGAAATCATAATGCAATATGGGGGGTAAGCCTGACTGAGTGTATGCAAAGAATGTTTATCAGAGTGAGTATGGCTGAGAGTGGAGATAATTTGATGGGTTGGCATGTGCAAAGCTAGAGTGGGTGAAACTTTTGAGGCTTCTTGGTATGTGGAACTCACAAGCCAGCTTGGCAGAGAATGTCTACATAGCCTAGCTGGAAATACAGGGATGGCTACTGAAAATACTGCTCTGCATTCTCACTCTGTAGCCTTCTTTCCCTTTTCTCTGCAACTTCCATCACTCTTCTTTCTCTGTCCTAATATTAGGGTCCTAAAAGTAGCACATAAATTAAAGGAGAGTGATGGAAGTTGAAATTGAACAGTTATTGTGGAGATGATATTATAGACGGTTGCCTTAGTCAAAACTATTACTTTTGATTTGCACGGTGCACACATGGCATTGATCAAATAGACATGGCAGCACTGTCCATATACCACACACTGCGCAGAATCATAACTGTTGACGCTAAAGGGGCGTCCACGTCACGTGTGCATTATGTAACCAGGAACCCATAACCCAAAGGGAAGGAGCATTAAACTAGTAATTCCACCTGTTGTCGAATGACACCTATGAGAAACCTCCATATATGGAATGCCTAGCGGTTATGCATGGCTGGTTTACAACACTACTAGTGCTACGTGGATTATAGCACTTACCTTATAAGGATTTTTGTGCAAGTGCCGGTAGAATCAGCATACATTCACAAGTTTAATGCTCCTTCCCTTTGGGTTATGGGCTCCTAATGTAACCAAACTTCGCTCACTCCGTTATGTAATGTGCATGTTTGGGGGAGCAAGGATATGAGGCTACCATCTGGCTCACATTAACCAAATAATGTTTATAGCCAGCATATTATAATACAAACATACTTTTTTGGCCAAAGAAAGCACGGGGCAGTACTACATCATTGCCTTCTTTATTTGAGAATAGGTAGCTAGCTAACACTGTAAGACATAGGCTAAATAGCTACAGTGCAGGGAGTACATGTATTTTAACTTCTGAGTGCATGGTTACTGCAATCGCAGAGTCACAATATTATGATGTTGCAGAACTACTAGCTACAAGGGTACACAACCACATTGTTATTCCTGCAACTGCATTCATGTAGCATCAGATCAGCTAAGTAGCAGATGTTCTGTACTTGAAAAAGCCAAAAGGCCCAGAGAGCTAGCCAGTAGCCACATAGTTCCATTTTAGGGAAACCAGTCACAAGCAACATGGCCACTAACCTGTAGTTTCCCTTGTAAGTATATACATTGTTGGGAAAGATGGACCACTTGTTATTTTTGCAATTGCACCTGAAGCCATGCACCAGATGAACAGATGTTAGAATAGAGCTTTTACGGATTCAGGGAGAGTCTTTATTCAAGGACTACTGGAATTATGGACTACTGGAACACTGGAATGGACCATCTCATGAGATTCTCGTTAGGGGTTTGGACCAGTAATCTTGCGGGACTACCCAGCACTAGCATTCTGACTTTGTGTTGATGTTTATGCTCTGTTTTACTTTATACTGATCCCCAGGTTTCCAATAGTAGTCTCGTTCCCAGGCCTTCCCCACAAGAACACGTGCACGGGGAACGCCTAGGAGCTGAATATTAGCCCAACACATCAGTAGTGTAAAGGGAGCTGGCTGTATAGAAATAGAATGCATAGCTCCTCTCCTTGATACATATTGATGTGCTGATTCCAAGATCATTACAGTGCTCCAAACCTAGGTTAATTATAATTACAACCACTCTTAGACTACCATACTCAAATGACACCAAGGAAGTAATGATTTTAACAGATCTTCTTCCAAACCCCCCCCCCCCCCCCCCACCAATATTAGGTGTATACAAGTGGTAGTATCTCGGGATAGATAAGGAGTTAAATTTCAGGTCAAAGAGAGATTAAAACAAGCTTGACCTCTGATACTTTTGAAGTCACACGGACGATAAATTCTAAAGTTGCTACCTTAAGCAAAAATCCACTCAATACATGTAGCTACATGAACTCTGGTCCTTATATTATCTCTGGTGTTGATTGACTGAAGTCACTATAATATTTAGAGTCATCTTGTTACCCTGACTGCTTGCGGTATACGTATCCAAGGTTTGGACTCACTTGGAACTAAGATGCAGAGTTAAGGACATTTTTCAATCAGGAGTACGTAGAACCCTTACCCATTCAAAAAGAAGGCCAGGTTTCCTTTGTACGTTCTCCAGTATAGGCTCAGAGACATGCTCAAAAGTGCTTGCTATTACGCCAAGCACAGATGCTCCAACCTCCTTGCTATATATGTAGTATAAATACTTATCCAGTACGTTTACCAAAGCGTAAACAAATATTATACTGGCTGGTGTCTCTGTCTTCCCCGATTGACTATTGTGGCTGCAATTATACTCAAAATTATGTTCCAGACAGGCCTCAGCTTGATTAATCACTATCGACATTCAACAATGTAGTGGTGACAGCAACCAGTGCTATTGTCAGAATTTAAAGGTTATGCCTTTCAAATGTTATGCTCAGTCACAAGCTTCGCTGGAATCGATACTTTTGGCTGCATGTCTTTTTTAAATGCAGAAATTGACAAATAATTTCATTGTGCCTTCCACTGTACACCTTTATTACTTCACTTCCTACTCAGTGTGTAGCAGTAATTTAGGATACCCGTGTATATATTATACCGTCATGCGTTTTCTCCTATCCCTCCTCCCTATCAAGGGCTTTAACTCCATACCCCCATTACTGCTTCATTACACAATACAAGCACAACCAAGTAGCTGCTCCAAGCTAAATAGATTTTAGGCAAGTGTCACTATAGCATTAGCCTAGCTTGCAAGGCGTATACATGTAGAACTGTAGGCTCAAAAATACACATGACATTGTAGTACTGTACGCACATGTATTAATATAATTTTTTTTTATTTCTGCATAAGTATAATGGCTATTGCCATGTCAAAAGTCCTTTACATAGCCTATATAATACTTTATGCAATAACAAGGACACATAAGCTTTAATACCACTAAAGTCATGACTATTATTACTCAACCAGCTAATCATTGTTCAATCTCAATGTACAGTAAGTATTTGAGAACTTATGATGCAAATAAATGACCATGAGCATGTGTACACACAAAAAATTACTACAAATACTGCATATTCTGAACTACATGTCTAAGTGGACAAATGACATACATAAAATTTACCATGATGTAGTTATACTTTAAAATAAACCAAGTGCAAAACCATCCCTCCTATCCCTTCTCGAGCTCCTTATGACCTCCCTTACTGCTTCATTAAATGTACAAGAGCAATTAACCAGTTGCTAGTAGCTGTTCCAAGCTAGAGATTTTAGGCAAGCATCACAATATATATAGCTGGCTTGCAAGAAGACTGCAATTGTAGGCTCAAAAATGCACACATATATATATATATACTGCCCGCATGTATTAATAATTTACATTTTTGCATAAACTATAGGGCTATGTAGGCACATATTATAACCTATAGTTATGCAATAATTAATGAGCTATATAGGAAATATTACTTATGCCTTTAGTGCCACTGAAGTCATGATTATTGTTACTCAGCCAGCTTTGTTCAATTTCAATCTACAGTATGTATATATATATATAATAATTATATAGAACTATGATGCAAATATTAAGTGACAGCACGTAAATATAGCTACTACATATATACACGAAACATCTACTACAATATACAAAACACCATAATTAACATTGACTTCAAATTTACCAAGTAAAACAATTGGTAAAACTATAGATAAAGAAGTGCAAAACACTACATATATTAAATATGTGGACAAAATGAAGGCCTCTAGTACACTGAACAATACTGAGCCACACTGAGCATAAAGGAACACAAGATGAGAAAAAAAAATTATACATGCTTTGCAGTAGTACACCACATGAGCTACATGTACATGTACGCAGCACCAAGACAAATAAACCAAACACAAGGCCAGAATTAACTTCACCATGACATACAAAACATTAACTTCAAATCCTATTATACTAAGCCAAATAGTAACTATTGATAATAGAGAAGCAGATGCTGTTTGAAGACACAGAAATAACCATGGCTGTGATACTTTGGACAGTACTGGATCAGAGACATGAACAACAATATGAAGGATGACAACATATACAACAAACTTTATAACCTTTCTGCAGTAGCGTACTATGTTAGTTACACGGCACCATGAATAATAAGTCAAATACCATAACCCAACAAGCTTCTGCATTACATGTGAAACATTTATAAACATACCAACCCAAGTACCAAGTTGATCTTCTAGAGTTGATATGTAAAATAACCATGAAGTGAACAAATGTGACACACTTGCTTGCAGCACATCACACATACCTTCAGTTGCCATTACCAATTCTGTTGAATGAGAATGCAATTGGCTTGGTTTTTGAGCTGAATATTTCCCTCCAGTATTCATATCCACAAGCATACCAAATACTGCACGTACTATGCTGACTCCAAACGGTAAAACATTAGTTTGTAGCATATTCCCAAGAGGACAAAAATGCCCAGAAATAGCAAAGTAGAAGGTGACCTGCCAGTCACGAAAGCTCGGATTTGCAAAAGACATATTTTCACATACATAGTCCACTGCAAGCTCCAGACCTTCTGATAAATTCCCGCACATAACCTTTGCCATACCAAGTGTCAATTGGATTTGTGTTAATTCCCATTTGAGCCGGTCCTTACCAAGGTGTTTGAAGGACTGCAAAGCAAACTCTGCCAAATTAGCTGCCCTTGGATAATCATTGGCACTAAAAAAATATACTGCAAGTTGCCCAGCTGTTTCCATTGTATCCTTTGTGATCTTTGCACCAACCTGTCTTACAACTTCAATCAATTTGTCTTTGAGTTGTCTAACTTCTTCAAATCTGCTGTTTTGTTGGTATATGTTAATAAGCTTTATAAGTACAAAATTAAATCGGTAGAGTTCAGTTTCATTTCCAGCTTTAATATCAGGCAAAAGTGCACTAAGGCCATCCAATACCTTTTCAGCTTCTACAGTATTATGTATATTAGAGTACGAAAAATATAGATAAGTCATCAAATCAGCTCTTACCATCACAGTCAAGTTTTCACTGTCTAAATCCAGAGCAAGCTGAATAAATTGAGCACTCATTGCATAGTCTTTGACAGTGTAATATGCCCTTCCAATGTCAGCATACTGGCATTTGCCTGGTTCACAGTCTTTTAATAAGTCCTTGGTTCTTCTAAGAATTATTTCATGACATTCTTTGACCTTATCATGCTCTCCAAGTTGTGAATAATAATCTGATCGCCTTCTGTAGAATAATATAACATTTTTTGAGACCAGCCCACTTGAGATTTCAGCTGACTTTTGTCCTTGCACATAGGTTTCCATTTGATCAATGATATGTTTTTGGCTATCAAGTATTTCTACTGCTTTACTGGCTCCATTTATTTCCTCTTCTAGGTCTGCTAAATGAATTGTCATGAGTACATGGTTTTCGAAATATGAGATTATAGTTGATGATATGGGTTGTTGCAACAACAGTCTTAGTTTTTGGCTAAGGTATTCAACCATACTCCCTACAGGCCCAATTAATTCTCTTGGCGTAAACCTACAGCTCAAAAAGTTATTGTCAATAGCAGATTGCACAACATGTAAATCATCACTAACATCAGTCATTGGGTTGAGATTGCCTACACATTCCAGTAAATGCAGAATGTTATGTCTCTCTGTGTCCAGTTCTGATAAAGCTTTTATATCATTACCATTAAACATTTTCGTGAGATTTTGCAGGACATCTGTGTAGAATGATTGGAAGCTGATTAGAAATTGCTTAGTTTCGTTATTCCCTGTAGAGTCTTTTGAGACTTTTAGAAAGAACTCTCTAATCAATTTGTGAAACTGGTAACGATCTGTTCGCCTATCCCATTCAAGCAGAGATCGTGTCACTAATTTTTCAAGGCAATTAGAAACTTCACTATCAGCAGTGCTATTGTGTGTAATTGGAACAAGGATGCTACATGCAGCCTTTTTATTAAATGAACCAGGAAAATTAGCAATATACCTTCCAATTGTTTGTAAATGAGGAGTGAGGTATTGGTAAGACAGACTAATAGATTTATTTACACGCTTTTCAACTGGGTATAAATCTTCAGGGCTCAGAGTTGGAATAAGATCCTTCTCTAGATCACCTATAATGGTCTTAACATCTGGGGGGTTTGCACTATTGAGTATGGCCCCTACTACCTGAAGTGCCAGTGGAACATTACCAGTCAGATTGGCAATAGACTTGCATGTGGTTGAATTAAGACCTTCGTGGTCAGTAACGCCCTGCAACAGTGTGCATGAAGCTTCTGAGCTTAGATTCTGTAGCTGGTATGTAAATTGGTTCATTTGTAACACACTCTTTCTGCTTGTAATTAAAATCTTCAGTCTCGGAGAGCTATCAAGCAGTTCCTCTATAACTGTCTGAAGGTCTGTTGTGTTGTGCAGTATACCATCACAGTTATCAAGAATCAGGAGTGTTCTTTGGTGCAAGTTCCTTGCCCACTTGTATAATCGGTCAATTGTGATGCTTTTTATTGCTACAATACCAGCATCACCAGCAAGAATTTTTTCAGCTAACGCTTGCTTGCTAGAAACTTCAGTCATGTCAACGTAGTAGACGAGGACACCATCAGCTACCATTTCATGCCCAATGTGAATCGCAAGTGTGGATTTCCCAAAGCCTGGAGGACCAACTATACTTATTATAGGTGGGTAAGATTTCACATAGTCAATTTTCTGCATAATCTCATTCATGCTGGCATCCCTTCCTATAAATATTTTATGGCCAATGGAGGGTAAGCTCTTTGAGTCAAGCAAATTCATATAATACTTCACTCTCCCAACAACGTTACAATAGCTGCTGTTGTTACCAGTGTAACACCACAATGCTAGTATTGCAAATAAGAACAATGCAAAAACAAGGACAACTTTAATCCATCGATATTGTGTGGACAGTGGAGAATGCCTACTCTCATCGGAGGAATGGGGGCGGCGGGTGGGGTTAGATAGGGAGTGTAAATTACTTTCCAAGTCACAAACCAGCCATGACTCACCCACCAGGCGGCTATTTAAGGCATCAACCAAAGCTTTGCTGGTGGGTGTGGGGTCAGCTCTCTTGAGCCAGTACTTCAGCATGTCCCTGAAATGATCACCGTCATCTCCCCTGTTCCGTTCAATGGCATCCAGTGTGTCCACAGGTAGCTGCAACACCAATCCAATATTGTACCACTTCGTACGTGCTGGGTACAGCAGTCTACATACAGTAGCAAGGTCACCTAACATGAAAAAGACACAGTAGTGCTAGATCAGTCACTGGAGTATATACCTACCATTCCACAACATGTACACTGATCCAAGTAGGGTCAATACTCAGGAGGCATTCACAAACAGGCTGCCACTATGACACTAAGCTTAGACTCCCCTAGCATCATAACTGATTGAAGATGACATTATACAGTAATGAAAGTTCACAAGAATACCAAAGTAATGTAGTAGCTAACAGCAACATAGAATGTTTATAGCTGCAAAACTAATGCTGGATTTAACGTTATCTGCCACCCACTCGCGTCCTGAACGCGAGACAAGTACGTAGCTACTGGATCAACATGCTCAATGGACTCAACGTATACATGAAACAGCCACAGCCATAACCCACTCGCGTCCTGAACGCGAGACAAGTATTTATATAAATATTGACGATAGCTTAGAAGCTTACCTATGGATAGCGGTGACTCAGAGCTTCGTCTCTGGTCATGAGTCATGATAGCGGGGTGATTCCAGAAAACTGACAAACAACGACAATTGGCCACGCCTGCCGTAGCGCATAGCTAGTTACTAGGCGTGGCCCATTGCAACGCTGTGACGTATATATCTCAGTATCCTTGCGCTCCCAGTCTGCGCTAATAAAAGACTTCAGTCAATCTTTTTTTCTTATGTCTTTGGTGGTCTGTCAGGTATAGGCCTACACATGCAGTGCCTTATCCGGTGACAGTGTCCTCATATCTTTAGCTAAGTGTTTGAATTTTCACAATTGTCAGTTTCAGTTCTTTTTATATTGTCGCCAGTATGTAGCAGTAGCCTCATTCTCAGGCTCCACTCCCCATTTTTTTTAAAAAGCTGCGGAGTGGAGTCTGGGAACGAGACTATGCAGTAGAATTGTCCCAGGGCCAATCCAAAGTGCCTGCATGCTCACATTAATGGTGACTAGCTACTTCCGAAACATCTTGTAGAGAATTAGAAAGTCAGTATATCGCAAGTATACATAAGTACTGCATACAAAAAATTTACTATCTATATATAGCTACTAGCTTCCCTTCATGTCTGAATTCTAAAGGCAGCTCAGTGTAAGATGTTAGTACAATAATTATACTTTAAACAGCTTAAGTATATGTTACTATAGTCACTTATTAGTATATTATGTTACTATAGTAACATGGTATAGTATTTTTTCATAGAGCATGGTAAGAATCCCATAGAGCATAGGAAGCTCTGGAAATAGAGTGCATAATATTATACTAAATGGCCTAGAGCATGGGCAGCTCTATGCTCTAAATAGGTCGAGGCAGAGCTGAGATCTAGCTAGTTAGAGCATTGCTGCTCATGCTCTAAGCTATACCAATCAAATGATTGGTTAAAGCTGAAAAGTGCATATTAGCTACAACAAGAAACTACTTTAATATATTATAGCTACACGTATTGATAGCATCAATGTCACTGTTACACCTACCTTCGAATAGCAGCATAACCGTAATCCATTTGCAATTAAGATATTAAACAAATGCAAAAAGTCACAGGATGTACAGATGACATTATAGCTACTAAAATTCTACTATCCCATATAACAAGCATGGTTAGAGCTAAAACAGAGAAGATGTGCAGATCAAAATTTGATCTCAATACTCCCTCAATACTCAAACCTTATTTAATAAGGTTTGAGTATTGAGGGGGGGGGGGGGGGGGTGTGAACAGTGAAAGTGGAAGATTGTAATAACATGGCTGGACTTTATGGACATGAGCAAAGTGTATGATACTGTATGGGATAGGCTGTGGGAAAAAATGAAGAGATGTCATGTATGGGGTGGAGGAGGTAATTAAAAGTTAGGCAAGTGCAGTAGCTAGTGGACAAGTACAATGAACAACCGAGGTGGTTAACGGTGAATAAAGGTCTTAAGGCAGGGCTGCCATTATCATTAATAACTATAATATGGTAGTATCTTGATAAGCAGTGTGAGTCAGGTGAACTCTGGCAGTGGTCAGGTGGACCCAACTAATATAATATAATGCTATCGAGACTAGGTAGCCAGGTGAGCTCCTAAGACTCTAGGTACACATACACAAAGGAAATTCAACTGAGACAAAGACACAAAGCACAAAGAAAACCACGATACAGACAAAGACTGGGAGGATAAAGAGACTGGATGGATATTAACACCTACTACTTAATGTTATGTGCATGGTGGATGAATTTGAGAATTAGGAATAAAGTTTATATGCTGATATAGCGCAGTCAGCAGAAGTATTATGCAAATGGACAATATGTAGAGTAATGGTTATAGCACTTACTGATGGCTAGTAAAGAAAGGGCAACAGAAGTAGCCAGACTTCTTCACTACCAGTCTTCATTTTTCTCATTCCACATGGCTCCTTCAGCTTCCGATCTCTATGTCTACACCAATCCAATTTTATTAGAGTGAGACATTATATAAGTAACACAAACTGACACCAGCTTAAGACTCACGTATAGCTAATACATAATAATATTTTTCTAAATTGAAACATTATGTTTTGGCTGCAAAAATTCATTGTTAATCGTCAGTAAAAAATCTCTCAATTTCTGGGAATGCTCCAAAGCCTGATAGCTAGGTCTTCCTCCATCTCCTATAACTTCATGCCAAACAGCACGATCTATCTTCTCCATTCCCAACTATATTTATTGTCACTTGCATCCCAAATCCTACTCTGTCTCACTCCAAATGCATTTCTATTATAGCTACTTTTCCCCTGCAGTCTGCTAAAGGTGATTATGCGACTAAATTTTTATGCTACCTGTAATTATCTCTCTAAGATATATGTCTTAGAGTGATCCATCCTGATGAATATCAATGCACAAAACACACAAGTACAGTGGCATAAAAAATATGTACACCTCCAACTTAAGATATCCTCATTATGCTCAGTGTTCTTAAACAAACAGTGGTGAAAACTAATTATATATATAGCTAGCATTATACGATGCTCCTCCCTCTAAGCCATGCATGTAGGGTCTAGACCTGAAAGTAACAGGTATTATTATTAATAGTGCAACGAAAAAAAACATGGTAAAGTTACTTGTGCTTATGTGATAGCTAAAGGTGAGTGGAAAAGTCAGTGTACTTGAATTTTTAGGCAGCATTTTAGGTGACCAAAGGTTAGTACAGGATACCAATGTTGTTCTAATTCGGGACGTTTTCTTTGTCCCTTAAGCCACTTTTTAGCGTCTTCATTTTTGTCATAATAAGTCTCTAGTTCCTCTGACAGCCTATTGTTAATAGATCGGACGATTTGTTGAGAGTAGGGTTGCAGTTGGTGAGCTGTATTGAGATCACGCAGGAGTACAAAGTGGTATGGTGGGATACAGCCATAAATGGCCACCACTGCGTTGCCTAGTTCTGGTGGTGGTGGTGAGTTAGTTGCTGTGAAATCAAGCTCACATACAGCTGGAAAGTGAAGTGTAGCTGGGAATTCATGACGGGATGATTGCAGGTGTAGCAGTACTGGGGGTACCGGCTGTATATCATCGGTAGGAGAATACCTCAAATGATAATGGCATCTCCATCCATACTGTATGATTGATTTAACATCAGCTCGGTAACGATTGCAGCAGTCTTCTTGATAGTGATAAAGGCTAAAGATCATTGATCGATATGCTAGAACTGAGAACAAGATCTCATCACCATCACATAGTGTATGCTTCGATTTCATGCGCTCTATTAAGCTTTCTTCTAGTTTACTTGTCACTGGTTCACACAAAGCACAGATTAGTCTCCTTTTACAATCATTAGGTGTACGTGATGTCTGGACTACTCCATCATAGATCCAGCTTTTGTTTCCGTCACAGACTGCCTCTAGGACACCCCTGGGATAAAAGTGAGACTGACACAGCCCTATGGCTTCAAAGTGGTGTCCAAGATCGTGATGTTGTGCTTCAGGTTGACCACAAAGTTGTTGTGCATCTAGTTTATAGTTGCATTTGTCTTCTCCACCTTGTGCTGTGAACTTATGCTTGAGACATGTTTGCTGATGTTCCTTCCCAGGGCGGTTACAACGAATGCTACCAGCTGGCTGTGTTAATTGCCTAACTAATACACTGCACTTGTCAGGAACGATATCACAAACAATGCAACGGTCACCTCCTACCAAAGTATTGCTTTTTGCCTCAACGAACCTATAAATTTTGTCAAATTGATCTTCGTGCAGCAGTACATCAAGGAGCTCCTCTTTGTCCTTCAACTTCCCTTCAAGCCAGGCCTTTGACTTCTCCAGCTTTTTTTATTTTATGGTCTCGATCCTCAATGTCCTTTTGATCTCTTTGTCGTTCACGCTCATAAAGTTCATTTTGTGACTTTAGCTGTTGAAGTTGCTCCTGTGTCTGAGATTGTAAATTCTGTAACCGCTTCACTTCCGATTCTAGTTCGGTGATTCGTTCTTGTTGTTTCTGAGTCTGAGTAGAAGCGCCTAAAAAGGGAACTGAATCATATCTTGTTGGACTTCTAGGCTGATAAAATGCCACATCATTGAGCCCGTTTTGTTCAGCTTGTATTGGATATGACAGTGTCTGAATTAACGGAGATTTCACTGGACTTCGTCGTTGGCAATATACCTCACTACTGGCAGTGTCAACATCATGCTCTGCTTGCACTGGACCTAATACTTGGAACTGGCTGGCTGTAAGAGAGGTAAGGATTGAAGTGTAGCTGTAGATGACTGAGACAGGAAATCAATTATCCACAATGCAGGTTTCACCCAGTATACAGGAATTTAAAGAGGCCTTGGAGCCGTGAGGGCTAAGTAAACTAATGGGTGGATGAATCATTAAGGCCACACACCAGGTACACCAGGTTATTAGTACACAAGCAAGGCAAGCAGGGCCAAGGCCTCAGGCGAGCCCCACACTAGTGTTTACAGTGGGACAATTTCTCTCTATGTATGTATGTACGTACGTAGGTTCTGTCCATTTATCCATCATACCACATAGCTATATACACTTATGCTCCAAATATTTGACAATTGCCACATGTTACACTGATATGCACATTCAAGTGACTGGACCTTTGATGGCTAACTGACGTCAAGACAGGAACCAAGAACTTCAAGAAGAGAGATCTAGGGTACTTGCTAGGCGACAACGTACATAGCTGGAGATTCCAGAGGTGAGTGAAACTGGGAGAAAGAGGTCAGGCGCCAATGAGAGTGCCATCAAATGAGAAGGGTATCATATACCTCGGAGGATAGAGACGCAAGGCAAGAAGAGTGACCGTCAACGAGGGAGAAGGGTGGCGCTATAAAGACATTGTGTGGCTTACCAGTAGAGCACCAAAACTTTCCTAGAGGAGCATGTCCCCAGACCCCTAGGCTCCATAAGCAACTAGCTGGCTGCTTTTTCCCCATCTCCCTCTCCTTACAAGCATCCCCTCTAAACTAAATTTCTAGAATAAAAGCACTGGATGCCTGCTATGCATGTACTGTATAGCGTAGATTTTAGGAGGAAATTAGAATTCTGGGGTATGCTCCTGAAAAATATACTGCAAGTACCCCGTATAGAGGTGAAGGAGGCCAGACACTAATGGGAGAGGGAGCACCAATGAGAGAAAACAGTAGCAGGTGCCCCAGAGGAGAGAGAGGCCACATGCCAATGAGAGAGGGAGTGCCAGTGAGCAGTACAAAGGCTCTAGCAGGATCGGGAGCATCACAAGGTAACAGATCTCAATGCAGTCACAGGGTCCACTACACTGGTGTGATCAATTTTATAATCACCTTGCTGAGGTGAAGTTTACTGAGTTCATTTTCCAACACCAGCTGTATATGGCTAATTGGTGGAATATTTCCATCGCAGATGGTGAAATAGCAGAAGCAAAATTTTACATGACAGTGCACGCCTTTCACTTGGTGGGCAATGTTGTTTCTGGCTCTGAAGGGCACAGTGACACTTACAACAATATACTTGGGTTATGATAAATTTACACATTCCGGTAGAATGTGATAAGCAACCCACTGTAGGATCAGGAATATATATAATGATTGGTCGTTCTAGTAGTGCCAATGGATTGTTATACTCGTGGGGTTTATTTATTCATGGGGTAATTTAATTGGGGAATATTTAGCATAGCAAATACACATGTACATGACACAGCCTTTCACTTGAGATTTTTTCAACCCTGCTAGCTTCATTTATCTATAGTTCTAGGACCTATATAGCTATCAGTTATTGAGACACATTAGTGGCTAAATTTGAGCTTAGTTACCGTATAGATCTATATTCACCCTGCCAGTGTGTGAAATGTGCAATGTGAGCATTGAGAATGATGCTCTTACACCGATTCTTTTCAGAGCAATAAGCCAGCAAAACCACACATACGCTGCCAGGAAGCAAACCCTTATTATTAAGGTTTGCTTCCTGGCAGCCTACATGCAAGGTTTATGTAACTGAATTGTGCAATAATAACAGTTGTGATAGTATTCAGTATACTAATCAGGAAGTGGGTGGATGAGTGCTTCTATATATGGGGTTACTGTAATTGATGGGTTATTATACTCCTGATTCTACAGTACACATGTTTGAGTGGACATATGACGCTCACCCCTCGATGATTACCAGCATCTTACTAGTATAATAACGAGGGACTAATATTAAAGGGGGTTTAAGTACTGTAGCCCATGACTACACAGGGGGGTAGTTCTGTAGCTATAGGCAACTAGCGTAAGTCATCAAATGTCAACCACCACATATTGTAGGCTATCAATTGTTGGCTGAAATTATGGCAGAAAATGACACGGAGACAGTAGCATAAGTGGCCATTTGTCGCGCAGTAGCGCGAATGTCAGGTAGGCTAGAGTATGCGCACTATTTGCACAAAACTACCTTATGAAGTTCATACTCCGTTCCATTTTGAAGCTGTGGATCTGAAACAAAATCTGCATGGTCAGCAACAATTAGCAACTGCACGGCATTTGGTATTAGCGGAAAATACGGTAAGCGACATTAGGTATATACTTGTATTGTACACGACAATTGGCATGTGAGCCGCCCTGTGTTTGACCACATCAATTTGGAGAATATACATTTCAGTTGTCGATCGCTTAATATGAAATCGTAGACTCATTGCAGCAATGAAAGTTCAAAGTCCATAAGCCATTCTGCTTTGAAGCAGTGGACCCGGGTACAAAAACTATGCGACAATTGGCCATTTATATTAGATCCCATTCCGTTACTTCCCATTTCATGGAAGCAGTTATCCATGTCTGTATAGCTAGAAGCCTGGCAACCAACAGTGGTACAACAACAGACCTGCAGACAGTGCTTTCCTGCCAGTGTGGATGCAGTGTACGATCACGATTGAAGATTATATGAAGTCATGAAGGCAGTAGCTAGCTGTTTAATGTGTACTCGGTGTTGAACTGGCTCTATATGCACTGATGTTGGATTTTCTATTTTTAGTCCTATGGTCTAAATTCAAAAGTGATACGTCCTAGGCCTGTGGGTTTGGTTAAAGAAAATGACAATTGGATGACATTGATTGTAGTCGACAATAGGTACCCATGGTAGCGCAGTAGTGCCTGACCCAGTCACTACTGTGCTCTGGTGAGACCCTTCCATTATACCTAGCTTCCTGTTTATAAAATGAGTAGCCTCGCACCCAGCCGTCCCAGCTTTTTTTTCCCGCTTCCAGTAAGAAAAAGCGGAGCATTCGCTTTTTCTTACTGGAAGCGAAAAAAAAGTTGGGACGGCTGGGTACGAGGCTATAAAATGAGAATATGGTAGCTAGATTGGCACAGGATTCTGTTCGGAGTACGGTATTGGAGTAGATGTGCACGCAAAATTAGGTGGTCGACAATTGATGACTTACGCCACTTCAGGGGGGTTATCTGGGCTTTATGGAACAGGTGGTTTCTTTGATCTGTTCACACAAAATATGTACACTAGTACCATAATATTATGACTTCTGATATACAGTAACTTACAATTTGCAAGATCCAAGGCCTCCTGTAACCTCCTTATTTCCTGTTTATTTTTCTTTAAATCTTTCTTCAAAGCTTTAACATGCTCGCGAGTCAGCTCTTCTGGCTCCACGGCTTCTTCTGATGAAGAAGAACAAGATCGGCTAGGGGCGGCTACACCTAGCGACACCCCCTTTGGCGGATTGAAATCAGGGGCTGGACTTTCCTAGTCTGGCGAAGCCAGACCCGAAGCGCGAAGCGCGAGGGTCTGGTGACAAGCCTATACCAACTTTTGTTCCGCAGTACGTAATACTATACGTAAGATTACATAACGCTTAATGAATATTATTAAGTACAGCAAACACATCACGACCCTTTACAAATGTCAGTACGACTTTCAGCTGTTCAGGTTTGAAGTCCAGGTAGCTCAATTCCCTTGCTGCACTTATTAGCCGTTCTGCAATCTGATTGGACTGCAAAATTTCTGCAGGGAGTACAAAACGTTATATAGGCTTGTCACCAGACCCTCGCGCTTCGCGCTTCGGGTCTGGCTTCGCCAGACTGGACTTTCCCCCGTAAACTTTAACGGTGGTCGGTGGTGTGGCCAGTGAAGGACCGCCAGAAATCGGTTCATCGCCTACATGTACTAGTATGGCAGGGTTGACTCCTTTACTTTTCCGTTGAACATCATGGGATAATTCTCCGATCTCGGCTTGGAATGCGGAAACGGTTGGTAACTGTCCTGCTACAGTGAAAGGCTCTATCTTCTTAGCCGACAAGGTCTTTGTTACCGGCTTCTCCACCTTGCTCTTTCAGAGCGCTTACATTGTCAATCATGCCTTCCAGATCCATTATTCACTGAATATCGATACTCGCTGCTTTTTGTCTCGGTACTGGAGTGCCGAGACACTACTTGCAGTGCAGTATAGTATAGTATAGTATACGGCATTTAGGCTTACATCATTGAAAATTATGTCATAAACAGCACGTGCATGCGAGGGGGCGGAGCCAACTGAGGCAACACGAAAACAGGTCAGCAATGTCTAGACACTCCCATCATTCACTCAGTAAAATAGGAATTGTCATTGACCAGTTGTTTGTTATTTGAGTTACAAATGAGTAAACGCATTACACACGGACACAGACAATTACTAAGATGGTAGGGGTATCTGGAGGGACCGGAGATGGTGAAGAATAAGGAACACACATTATTAATTTAGCAGTACATTAACTAATACATATCTACATCAGAAATAACAAGATAGCTAGCCTAGCTGTTATTCAGTTTGGATGCAATGAGCATAGCTGATTGCTGGGTGGGAGTGATGATTGGTGTTTTCTGCATTCTTAACCACATGCTTATACTATCTTAGCAATTAGCTATGCATGAATGTAATAGTATGACAAGGTGTATGGTCATAATGACGATTAGACAAGGTGTATGGTCATAATGACGATTCCTTTTTTAATGTGATGCATGCACGTGCTTCCTCTCCATCGCTCGAACTCTTACTGCGTTGGAGTCATCCAGTAGCTAGTGCAATTCCGAACTCCGTGTAGTGCACACCTATCTCCTGAGGGATGTTGATTATTCTCTCTCGGCCACGAAACCTTATGAGCTCCCGGAGAGTTGGAGGATCCTGACCACATATACCTGTGTGTTTATATGCTATGTGTATAATGATGCGTGTGCAAGAGCAGCTTGCAATAGCTAAACATCATAAAATCTGCAAAATATGCAGGCAGTATAAAATTAATGAAAGTAGAAGATTCAAGCAGCATAGCCTGCCTCACTGTTCACTCATGATAAATGCTTATTCTTAGATAATATATAGCTAAGACACCTATGTGACTGTTATATGTATCGAGACAATTATTCTGCAGAACCCTTAACAGCTGCAATCTCTAAGGCTAGTTCAGTCAGCTCTATATCATACAAAGCATCAATAAGAGTATCCCAAGTCACTGGTTGCTTGCCGCTGCCTTTCACCCACTCCTGAAGAATCTCCATGTTGATTTGTTTGGCATCTCTCATGTGCTTCCACTCCATCGCTCGAACTCTTACTGCATTAGAGTCATCCAGTAGTGCAATCCCAAACTTCGTGTAGTGCACACCTATCTCCTGAGGGATGTTGATTATTCTCTCTCGGCCACAAAACCTTATGAGCTCCCGGAGAGTTGGAGGATCTTGACCACATACTGTACCTGTGTGGTTATATGCTATGTATATAATAATATGTATATGAGTATGGGTGCATTCATATTATCATGTAATGTGTAGCCTCGTATCTAGGCCTCCCCTCGCAGCTTTTTTCGCAGCCGTGGAAAAAAAAACGTGGCTACGAAAAAAAGCTGCGAGGGGAGGCCTGGGTACGAGGCTATGTAATGTGCATACCGAGAGCAGCTTGCAATAGCTAAGCATAATGAAACCTGCAAAATTATATGCAGGCAGTATAAAATTAATGAAAGTAGAAGATTGAAGCAGCATAGCCTGCCTCACTGTTCACTCATGATAAATAGCTTATTCTTAGATAATAGCTAACTACGTTACCTATGTGACTGTTATATGTATCGAGACAATTATTCTGCAGAACCCTTAACAGCTGCAATCTCTAAGGCTAGTTCAGTCAGCTCTATATCATACAAAGCATCAATAAGCTTATCCCAAGTCACTGGTTGCTTGCCACTGCCTTCCACCCACTCCTGAAGAATCTCCATGTTGATTTGTTTGGCATCTCTCATGTGCTTCCTCTCCATCGCTCGAACTCTTACTGCGTTGGAGTCATCCAGTAGTGCAATCCCAAACTCCATGTAGTGCACACCTATCTCCTGAGGGATACTGATCATTCTCTCTCGGCCACGAAACCTTATGAGCTCCCGGAGAGTTGGAGGATCTTGACCACATACTGTACCTGTGTGGTTATATGCTATGTATATAATAATATGTATATGAGTATGGGTGCATTCATATTATCATGTAATGTGTAGCCTCGTATCTAGGCCTCCCCTCGCAGCTTTTTTCGCAGCCGTGGAAAAAAAAACGTGGCTACGAAAAAAAGCTGCGAGGGGAGGCCTGGGTACGAGGCTATGTAATGTGCATACCGAGAGCAGCTTGCAATAGCTAAGCATAATGAAACCTGCAAAATTATATGCAGGCAGTATAAAATTAATGAAAGTAGAAGATTGAAGCAGCATAGCCTGCCTCACTGTTCACTCATGATAAATAGCTTATTCTTAGATAATAGCTAACTACGTTACCTATGTGAGAGAGAGCGTATCTTCTGAAGCTAGGCCTTAAGCAACCTAGCTTCTGAAGCACTAACAGCTTCATTGCTCCACCTAATTATGATGTTAGACACACTCCATCTAGCCTCGTACCCAGCTGTCCCACCTTTTTTCGCTTCCCCAAAAAAAACCGGGGTGGCTGGGTATGAGGCTACACTCCCTCTGTGTTGCTAATCATTACACCCATATCTCTGCTCACTCAGGCTTACACGTGGCTGTGTGATCACTCTAATATGATCTCGTTTTTTCATTACCTAATGGCCTGTCATCCTCCAACAGCTGTTTGTGTCTTAAGTGGTCAGCATCTCCTTTGTAATGGTAAAGAACAGCACTGCAAGTAGGCTCTCCTGCAATATAATGTATAAGTATATTATTACAATTATATGCTGCATGAATGGTTTAACGATTTGTTGATAGCAATAGCTAATAGTGGGATAGATCTTAGTACTAGTATAGCTCAGCACCAGGCACTCAAAAACTACTAAATTATGACAGCTCTAAAAGTAATATATATCATGTGTACCAGTAGCAACTGCGCCACGCAGCTTCAAGATCTGAGAGACATGCTCTGACTCCCAGCGGGTGGCGCTGTCATGCTTAGCCTCACCTGCTTCCTGTGTGTACTAAAGGTTGGTGCGTGTGTGTGTGTGTGTGTGTGTGTGTGTGTGTGTGCTAAATATGAAGAGTAGTTTTCAATCTTCATATAGTGCTCACAGCTCTAGATTACTTACCTTCTGAACAGTATGATTACTCATAGTGACATCACCACAGCTGTTATTACTCATAAGAAGGTGAACTATAGCCATACTATTTTCTTGCATGGCATACTTCAGTGGAGTATTACCAGCTTTGTCTACACAGTTTATATCACAGTACTCATGGCTTATTAATTGTTTAACCATATCTACATTAGCAGTTCTAGCAGCATAGTGCAGTGGAGTACATCCATGTTCATCTCTGCAATTGATGTCACACCTCCAACTGCTCAAGAGTACTTGAGCTGCAATCGTTTTTGCTTCTCTTACAGCATAATGGAGTGGAGTACAGCCATGCTCATCTTTACTGTTGTAGTCACACTTTTCACTGCTAGTAAGAAGTTTGATTCCATCAATGCTGCCCACTCTTACAGCCCAATGCAGTGGAGTACAGCCACAGTTGTCCTTGCAGTTAAAGTCACATTTTCTGCTGGTGAGAAGCTTAATTAAATCTATATCTCCTTGTCTTGCAGCATAATGCATTACACCACAGCCGTGTTCATCTCTACAGTTGAAATCACACTTCAAGCTACTGATGAGCAGTTTGACTATAGGTAGATGTGCTTCCTTGACAGCACAATGTAGGGGTGTACGGCCATGATGGTCTTTACGGTTGAAATCACATTTATCACTGCTAGTAAGAAGCTGAACAACATTTAAATGCCCTCTCATCGTGGCATAGTGCAGAGGAGCATTATCTTCCTTGTCTTGACTATTAAAGTCACACTTGTCACTGCTGGTGAGGAGTTTAGCAATGTCAAAATGTCCTTCCTTTGCTGCATAATGCAGAGGAGTACAGCCGTGGACATCTCTGCAATTGAAATCATAATCTTCGGTATTAGTTAGAAGTTTGACTAAGGGTAGATTTACTTCTTTCACAGCACAATGCAGGGGAGAACTGCCTTGAACATCAGATTCCATTCTTCCGGATCCACTACAGTAACTGTGCAATTGCAATGGACCGCCGTCTTGCTCATGCAGCCATATGGTTTGAGATTACTGTATTTGGAGGATTGTATCTGAACAGAAACAAGGTGCTATACAGTAACAGAAATAACTGAAGACACACTACTAGTATATTATTATCTGCTATTATACTGATTAACTCGGCCTCGCCGCCTCCCTCGCCCACAAACAATAACTACAAATAGCGACTGAGACCATGTATATTAACTCACATTCGATAATTAGGAACAAGGTAAAGCGGAGAAGTCCATAAAATATAGGCCTATATACTTATGCTTATTACCTTGCTGTAAATTATTACCAATCCGAAGGTATATTCGAGCTAACTACGGTACTTTCCCTGGGGCACTCCCCACCCCCCCGAGCAATTAACGCTGCCATTGCCGTGCGATAAGTTCTGACCGCACCCCGCATTTCACAGGAGCCATGCGATAGTAGGTCACGCGCTTTATGTATTACAGAACCACACCGTGCAAATCAAACTACGGTACTTTCCCTGGGACCCCCCCCCAAGGAAGGAACCCACCGCAAACGAGGAGGATATGATAGTCTCGTGCCTAGACTGTACGGTACTTTCCCTGGGGAGACCCCCCCCACACATTATGCTATGATTATGCAGGCGCGAGTCCACACCTCGCGGGTGAGAGATACGCCCCCTGGTTGGCAAAAAGAGCCTGGCATAAGTAATACAGACTAACAGTACAAAGGAGAAGATGGTAGTGAGCGTGAAGGGTTTGGATTCTATCGGTTGTCAGGGGAATCAGAGAGCAAATGGATTCTGGCCACAAGGACAAAAGGACTGGAAGCCGCCAAACACTCGAGAATTTGTGGCGACCACTTCACCAATGGATAATATAGCTAGCATTTTTCATTTCCCAGCATGTAAGATCTATTTTTCAGCATAGAAATTGTATTAAATTTTGTCATCATGAAAATGTCTTAAATTTTGTCAGCATGGAAACTGCTTTTCTCTTTAATTTTCCCAGTATGTAAAATGTACTTGTCATTATGAAAATGTATTTGTGGTCATGAAAATGTAATGTTTTTATCATCTGAAAAAATACGTTTTCATTGCAAATGCATTCAATTTTTCATCATTAAAAGTACAATCTTGACAATTGAAGGGCTCAGAACCAGAGTGGTCTAATCCACATGTACAGATATTGAACTTCTCCCATCCCCAAGCTTGATAAATACTCTTAAAATATGTAGGAGCTGAAAGAATTCGTCTCGAGTCTGGCGCTTGTATAGTCTCGTGCTCAGTTGTGTGACGTAATGTAATTGATTTCGGTGTTACGTTAATTAAACCCATAATCAAAACGTAACTTTTTTTCAAACTTAATAAATATCCCAACATATGTATAGTGGGTGGAGCAGTTAGCTCCGGGCTGTGACCATGTGTGTTCAGGTAGAGGGTAACGTGGTTTGGCAACTGCCACGGTGGTCTCGGACAGTACGGCCTAGGATCCGTCCGTGTTCCTCCCTTGATTCCCAAAGCCTGGCACACTAAACAGACCTGATGACGATCCCTGTACCATAGCGGATAGGCGCCCGAAAGGCTGAAGGCTCGGTCAGCCGGAACGACCTGCCCGTTCACCCCTTAACGTGGCAGTGTCACATGGCCTAGGGTTCCGTTGGGAGAAGAGGGTTGCCCTTTTTTTTTTTTCTTTTTCTACAATTATGTGCACTCTGGCTAACTCTGTGATTGTAAGAAGTTTTCTTTCGAATTTATCATAACAGAAAAGCATATGATTAGTAGGCAATCACATGCACTCATTCAATTTGGAAATTTATTGTACGCAAAGAATAGTCAAAGAGCTCAACCATGGTAGCTACTGGAAATTGCACAACTTGAAAGTAAATATATTCATACTCTGTTAGCATGACGAATATTAGAATTTCAGCATTTCCTGAAAAATTGCATATTTTCAAGTTTGGGGGGAGGGGGGGCAAGTTCAATATCTGTGGGTTAGACCACTCTGGTTCTGAGCCCTTCAATTATTAAATTTGTCCTGTTGGAATGCCATAAAGCTGGCCTGGGATAGAGATGAGACTGATGTAGGTGAAACTGTAAAGGTTATGTGTAAGCATATGATCTTGCATGATGATCGATGTTTTAACAACCTAACTTGCACATGTGTACTCCACCGTGATATGCCAGTTAGTGAACAGACCCTATACATGGTCACAGCCCATGGCCAGAGCTAACTGCTCCAGGCCACCTGCATGGCCAATTGCGCAATAAGCTCTTTGGTAATTAATTTTTTTCTTACGAGTTTAAGACATAACCACAAAATCAATACTAGAGTGATCCCTGTATGTTGATTGCTATAATTATATATACCACAGTAACATAATATCAGTTAATTTTCTCTAACTATGACATTAGTATAATAATTATTTATCTATTGCAATTGTTGGTATATATAGCAGAAATATCTTTTATAGAGCACCTGTGCACATTAGTAATAGTGTACAGTACAAAACACTTTAGAAAAATTATAATCATCATTACACACTAAGAGAACATATATGCATAAGTGACAACAGTGAGACTGGCAATGACAAAAGTGAACGCTGCAACGTTACAACACTCAGTTCAAAAAGTACCACATCAATAGCTCTCTACAAACACACACACAGTATAAAACACGTAAACCTTACGCCTTTGGGTAGACAAGCAAAAATAGATAGAAATAAAATTCCAATCGATAATAATATTTTAAAGAAGGATTCTCTAATTGACATGACGACTATCATTACAAGAGTTGAGAACGGCCTGAGGCACTTAGAAATAAGAGTATATTTTCCATTTTCAGAATAAAATAGAATTGATTAGAATAACCTCGAAAAAGGCACTTAAAGTGAGATTTAGCAGATCCGGTAAAAAAAAGGTGACAGATGGGTAGATTAAAAGGTCCTCTTGCCTAGCAGTGTGTGCTAGGACTGAGGCTCCTGCAGTTCTGTGTTCTGACCAGCACCGGCATTTTGGTAGTGGTAACTCTGACCTAAGACACTCAGGACATTGTCCACTTTCTCTAGGGCCTCGAAGAACGGTATTAGGTCCAGAAGTTCCGTGTCATCTGGGTCATCAAACCACGATGTTACTGGAACCTAAGTACCATGTGTGCACATATGATAACACGGGAATATGAGTAAATGTACGCATTGTATTTATCACGAGAGAGAGAGAGAGAGAGAGAGAGAGAGAGAGAGGACTCCCTGCGATGGACGACCTTTGTTGCAAGAACAACACCCCCTCAATCAGGACTCTGTAATTAGCATCACTCTTACAATGAAACTCACCGCATTGTCAGGGTGGAAGATATAGGACTGTGGGGAGTTGTCGATGATCACCATCTGTCTCAAGTCCCGGCCCATTCTACTCAAGTCCTGAGGGTGGGATTACATAATAATTTCAAGAATGTGTGTAAACATGGATTCAATGATCTGCACTGGCATTGCCCTTTTAATTCCAACACTAACTTTTGATTTGCATATACAACTACATGGCATTTAGAACTAATTAGCTAATTAGCCCTAGTGTGCAACAATAGGTGGCAGTCCCGGGCAGAAAATGAACATTATTCCATAGCGTATTTCGATCGCATCCACAAGTTTAAAGCGCTATATCTCAGAAGTTTTGTTAAGAGTGGGGCTCATACGCGCAGCAGAGAAGCCTCACATATTAATGCTACTATGCAGCGTGTATGAGCCCCACCCTTAACAGAAGTTCAAAGATACTGTACAATGCTTTGAGCATGTGGATGCGATCAAATTACACGACGGAATAATGTTCGTTTTCTACCCGGGACTGCCACATATAATAATTTTGTGTAATCACCTATATGCACACACACACACACACACGCACACAAACACACACACACACACACACACACACACACAAGCTTAGCAAAACACTAATGTTATACCCAGGCCTTGCCATCCCAGATTTCATCTTGCACTCATACAAAAAATCAATTATTGTGATATAAAAACTGAGGCCTAGGTAAAAGTCTAGCTAGAGACAGCTAAGAAGATAGATTACCTTGACATAATTCCCTCTATGGAAGACACAATGTTCTCTGAACAATCGTGATGTGAATACTCCGTGTTTGTCCAATAGATCTGTTACTGGGTCAGCATACTGCAGGGACAGAAACAGCAGGTACAAGAATTGGATCTACATGATAGGAATATTGCTCATTCTTCGGGGTTAATTCCTACACACTGTAACCATTAATCTTTAATCTTCAACACTGTCCCACTGCCAATGGGAAGTTGTTCATGTAACTAAAAATGACCAATGTGGGAGTTCAGAGACGATACAACTACGATACAGTACCGCTCACAAGTAACTTAACAGTACTCGCACACGCACATGCAGTGCACTCGCAAATCGCTATCGCAACTTGAAATGATGCGTGATTTACTAAGAAAAAAGAGCCAGACTGAACGAGTGAGCGTGATTCGCATTAATTTCAGCAATGCACAAGCGTTTGACTCGCATCGCACGAGTGTGCACACTCGCGTGTACATACGCATGCACGCGCGTGTGGCATGCGAGTCACTCGCGAGTGGACACGCGTGGACCGACAAGTTGCTCGTGAGCGGTACTGTACCTATATGCGCTCATGAAAATTGAACGGTGGTATACATGATCTGACCTTTGATAAACTAGCTGTGAATAGTACACACTCGAACATCTCTCCCATCTTCTTTAGAAACTCGTCACAGTGCGGTCTCTTTAAGACGTACACCTGATGGATGACTCCGTCGATCTCCACTGGGACAATAAAGTCTGCATTGTTAACCGGCTGTGTGTGTGTGTGTGTGTGTGTGTGTATGTGTGTGTATGTGTGTTGTTTATGTCATGAGAAGTATTCTATGGATACTAATTATTATTTACCACCAAACATAGAAGCAGATATAGCTAATCAGGACATACTTATGACAAGTATAAATGCGGTCTACACAGCTGATAGTCTACTCTATTGAGGTTCAGCACTAAGCTTCATTCGGCCACATAAAAACTGCCTTAAGCTCCAATACACCTATTTATAAGTTTCAGCAACTGCTTTTGTGTCCATCATATGCTTCGTAAGTGTGCATGCATCAATTATCCAATAATTGCTACATATTGTGCACTCAACTACTTAATTACATCTACCCTACACCACAGCATGTGATAAACTATACCAGGCTTTCTCTGCTTTTCATACTGCAAGCCACAGAGGCTGGGGTGCAGGCCTGGGAATGAGGCTGGGGTGCAGGCCTGGGAATGAGGCTGGGGTGCAGGCCTGGGAACGAGGCTGGTGAATAACTACAAGTCCACAGGGCATATATCAGATACCATGGCTATGGCTACAATTTTCATCACCCACTTTTTCTGCAGCTAGTATTCAAGGGTAACCTCGTATCCAGGCCTTCCACGCCCAAATTTTATCTCGCAGCCGTGGAGAAAACTCTTGGGTCCTGTTTGCCACTGAAAAGCCTAGAAGGCCAGATCTGCGATTGAGAATCCAGCAACTCACAACTATTGTCAAGAGAGAGGCGCTTCGACTTTTTACGGTAAGATAGCTACGATAATCATAGCAGATAGATTATTACAGGCTTTTTCACCGAGTTTGACTGCCATTTCAGTTGTAGAAAGTCTTAATGTACCATATAGTATCTCCGTACTACTCCTAGGCATGTGACTAAGCCGTTCACGGATACATTTACTGACCCTATTCCGTAAATTCTCGCGCATGCGCGAACAATGGATACCAGGCAATTCTTCTTTTTTTTGCTAGGCCTGGGTACGAGGCTACAAAGATACACAGCACCTCCAGCCCACTTTCTAGCGTTCTTCTCCTGAAGTCAGCCTTTTCTCGACTAAGGACGGCAGCAGTGAACCGATTTGCACACATCAGCCTCAGCTGGTCTGTCCGCCTCATTTCAGCCACTCCCATTTCTCAGCAGTGCAGCCCAGGTTGTTCTAACAGTGTCTCTTACTGATGAATGCATGCACATGGTCTGCTGGCCGGAAAAAATCGCCCTTGTCTGCGGCTCACACAATAAGCATTTGTGGGCCATGCATGTGCACATGCACAGCAGTTGACTACTCACTAATGCGGAGCTCACTCACTGACAGGCTTGCCACAATCATCAGACACGCAGTGTTTCCCCCAAGTCAAGAAAGAAAGGGGGGGCATACAACTTCTCCATGACATCAAAGTAAAATAAACATTCCAGTGACCACATCAAAGGAAACCAAGTTCGGAAGGGGGGGGGGGGGGGGAGCACCCTGGTACCCCCCTTTGGGGGAAACACTGGACACGGTACAAGTCCATTCCCAGACTGTAGCTGTCCTTGAAAAAATCCAAAAACGGGATCTCGTTTTTGGATTTTTTCAAGGACAGCTACAGTCTGAGAATGGAAAGGATAGCTACAGTCTGGGAATGGACTTGTACCGTGTCCAGTGTTTGGTCTCTTTTCTCACGCGAGAGGAACTCAGGGGTAGAAAGGCAGTATTTATTGTCAAGAGTGAGGGTGGGAAAGTTTTTTTTATGCACTCTTGTTATTGTGCATAGCCAAACACAGCTGTAGTTCTCAGACACCGCAGTGAATCTACACCTCATGTAGCTAATCCATTGGTGCTATGTATAGCTCGAGTGCTGAAGCAGTCTCCTGGACCAGCAAAAGGTAGAGAGTGGAGCGGTCTCTCAATCAGTCATGGTCCACGCATAATTAAGTATCAAGAGAAAGATGCCAGACCCTCCCCCAATTTGCAAAGGGAGAGTTGGGGACGAGGCTAGTAAATCCCTCGGACATCAACCTTGTATCCACACTAGGGGATACAGGACAGTGTTGGGTGAACAGTGTTTCCACAAGTCAAGAAAGAAAGGGGTGGGGGGGGCTCTCGCAAACGTAAGCAAAACAGCTGTCAACGCATTCACTGAATCATCCCAAGATCTTTCTTGTAGTTGGTAGGTCAAAAACATTAGGATTGGTTGGTCCGAATTAGTATATCAACCACGGATGCGTAATTACGCAAACAGAATGCTGTCACAACTTGCTAAAGAGGGGCTTGCCCCAATTACTGGTGTATTCACCCCATGGCCCAGCTGTGTGTTGTGTATGCATCTACAAATTACTACTGGATACACACACGCTGCACTATAATTATTCACTACATTCAGTGTTTATACAAAATGATTGAGTTATATGCACTTAGGGTAATTGCATAGCCAAGGAACGCCATTCATGAGGCTAAAAGCTGAGAGGGCATGCCAACAGAGGACATTCATGGCAGGCTTTGCCGAGTAAGTGGTTCCTGTCTCCCTCTGTGAATACTCTCACGACCAACAGGCGCCGTGTGTGGCAGTGTTTTCAGGGGACAGATGGACCATTGTATTGGTAGGTTGCTAGCCAAACAGAAGTAATTGTCCTTATCACTGATGACTTGTTTGTAAACTGGTTTCCACTAAGAAGGCCTGACTGTGAATCAGCTGAGTGATTTTTTTGTTTCAAGTTTCATGGGATACCAATCAGTTTCAGGGCAGGACCAACCTTTACTGGATAGCTAATCACTGTTAAGATGTAAACTTATACTGGTAACGTAGATATGTAACTAGCATGAGGAAGTGAACAGCCATGGGAGTAGCGTGTGTGTACTCTGCACCCTAATGGGGGTGTGTCTGAGCAGACAGTGAGGTAGAAGGAAAAGCGCTTTATTTACAACTGATGGTGTCATCGATTACAGGTGTTTGCTGAAAGGCCAAACACAATACCCTCAAATGTAACTCTATCTCTGTACATTTGTAAACGCTACAGGCTTGATATCCCAGTGATATCCCAGTGATACCCCAGTGATATCCCAGTTGCACAAACTTACTGCTACATGCATGTAACGGGAAATTCCTTGTAAATTGGGAATGCTACCAAGAATTTTAGGTAGCTGTTCGCCATCAGTATGTAGGCTAGCTGTCTGCTATCAGTATAATCATGCAAATTCCAAACTTTATGTAACAAGAGCATAAAAGACAATAGCACATGTACATGTATATATATATACATTCTCATAGTCACTTTGTGATATGAAAGGTACCACCACCCCTCAAAAATGGCGAGTCTTTGCTCAAGAGATGAAGATCTCCCAACTATAACAGCCACTGACATGGTGTGTGAGAACTCTCATTAGAGCTCCACCCTTGCAGAAAGTTTTGACCAAGCAATGACTCAGAATCTATCAGCAAAATTTGAATCACGCACCATTTGAAGACCAGGTTTTGGTTGCCACTCACAGCAGAACTCTTAAGTTACATAATGGTGAAATCACTGGACCAGCTAACTGGAGCTACCACACAGCCCTCAACGGTACAAATGGCTTACAGCCGCCTCAAACACCCACAGCCCAGCCAATGAAAGAAGGAGGGACCTGGGAGGGGCCTGGGAGGGGCCAGGGAGCAGTAGTTATGGTATTTGCTGTTGCTCATCCATGGGAGGTGAGCACTGCAAGTGAGCCTTCTTTGCTGTCACATGATATGTCACATGATGTCACACAAACTATAATTGCCCCCAGGCTCTTTCCTGGCTAGACTGTGGACCAATATTTGGGGAGGCCACCACCGTTCCAGCACATAATATATGTACATGTATGTTAACTCTGAGTGGATCGATGTACATGGTCTCTGACTTTACCGCTCACCTTGAATGAACTGTGTACTAATGTCTCATCTAGGTCGATGATGATACACTTCTTTACGTCATCTGCTTTTCTAGGAGGTAGGAGGTACTTGTGTGCTTGTTGCTGTGAAGGGAGGGAGGGGGGAGGGGGAAGGGGAGGGAGGGGGGGAGGGAGGGAGGGAGGGAGGGAGGTTGAGAGAGGGGGGAGGGGGAGGGAAGGAGAGGACGTTCAATTCTACTAATACTAGGCTTTCATACAGGATTTATTGCTGGGGACGGGAATCATGTGTAGTCATGCCCCCTGGGGGAGTCTGGGTGTAAAATTTAGATGCTCTGAGGTCGCTTCTATTGGCTTCTGGGGCGACAAAAGGCTGGAAATTAGCTACTAAGTATCAAAAACCGTAAAGTTCCTGGGAAGGGGGGGGACCAATGCAGCTCCCCGCCCCCCTCCATATGAGCTCCTGTAAACCATCCAGGGTAGAGCTAGCCTCGTTCCCAGGCCACTCCCCCCCGAAGACTCTTCGGGGGGGAGTGGCCTGGGGACGAGGCTAGGGTAGAGCTAGAGTCATGTAGGTTGCTTTGCTAATGGTTATGGGGCCAAACTAGGTTATACATGTAGCTACATCCTGTGATTAGGTTGACCACATGCCCCACCATAGCCCCACTGGCTATGTGGAAGCCAGTAGGTGCTAGTCATCAGTATCATGCACAGCCAGAGATGAGTGTCTCTTCTACTCTGTAGCCTGAAGGCATTGGTCCAGGGTCCACGTCATTGCCGCCAGTCCAGGTTCCAGATTGCTCAACACGCCTTAATTTAGAATGTCGTTACACAAGCACACAGACCATATGATACCTTCTAGGTCAGTAAATGCTCACTGCAGCAGCTACACCGATGGAACGTAGATACACTGTTGTTCGAGGCATGTCTGTTGGTATTGTCAGCAGCCATCCTCTGCCTCTGCCTGTGATTGTACAGTGTAGCTCCAGCATGGTCCATGGTCGAAAGGAACTCCAATAAGTGCTACACTAGTCTAACAAGCTAGACCCTCTCACGTCCCTCCCACCGCCAGAAAAGCAAGAGGCGTGAGAGCTCGATAAACTAGCGCTGCAAAGCACACTCTCAAGTACTTGTAGTAGTATCACACACAAACGTTAAGGTAACTACGACGACGGAGACCATTAGACACTCAGGTATTTCCTGATACAGGTGGACAACTGGGCACTAAATTACCCATATGATTGGTTAAATGGGCGGGGTCTTACCTCTGGTGTGGGTGGGGTTTCTCCTTCATAGTTTGTGGCTCCTATCGCTGGCTCCTCCTTCTTAAAGCATGTGAGTAGCCAGTTGCAGAAGCACCAGGTGTGACCTCCGAACTTGTCCACTCTCGTCACCACTCTTTCATTGTCTCCTTTTTCTCTTTCTACGGGTACCACTGCTGCACCGTTTATGCTTCCTGTGTGTGTGTGTGCGTGTGTGTGTGTGTGTGTGTGTGTGTGTGCGTGTGTGTGTGTGGAGTGTATGTGTGTGTTTGTGTGTGTGTGTACAGAAATAATCATCACAATAACAGCTATCCTGCTTTGTTTCCCATCATGGAAAAGATTTTCGCAAGGGTATGAAACAGGAATAAAATCTGTATAGCCTTGTTCTCAGTCTCCGCTCCCAGCTTTTTTCCGCATGATATTGTAGTAAAAAAGGAACGGGGACAGGAGATGCGGCTAACTCTGCATATATACATATATAACTGTGTTTCACATGATCTTAGCTACCATTAAACCGATTGCACCTCCATTGTCCTGGGTTAGTCTACCTTGATCGGTCCCCAGTACCACATGCAGAATATTATACTGAAATAGAGCTGTAATAGCTGCTATTAAAATCACTGGGGGGGGGGGGGGGGGAGAGGTCTTGCGAGCAAGATTGTTACTAAGCTAAATATAATTGCTGGAACCCACAATCTGTTTATATCGACAAGGCTAGAATGAGCCGTACATCTGTCCAGCAAAATGAAACTGGCTGATTCAAACAGCCATGCAAGTCCATTGCTGACCAATGATCCAAAAGTGAATGGTTCCCACGGGAATAGCAAAGAATCTACAGTATGTGTTACTACTTCCAATTATAGCACCATTCCTTCAATACTCATAATATACACGTATACCCTTGAGAGTCCAGCTGCTCATACAGTATCGAGAGTTTCACTGAGCACAAGAGGGAGGCAAAAGAACATCAGTAAAAGTTCAGAGGGCGTGCCTACATGAACAATCAGTGAACCACAGCTCCCTGTTTTAACCAGGCTGAAATGCTACCCAATGTCACCTGATGTGCAGGGCGTGTTTCGGCTAACACCAGGCCTCATCAACTACTTGAGATGAGGAGACTGCTACCGTGCTATTGCATGCTGAAAGTACAGTCACGGAGAAGGGAGGGATTCGTCCCACCTTGAAAACACGTTCCCCCACCCCTCCCAATGGAAATTTTAACCCAAATGCCACATTGGGCAACTTTAGGTAACATCAGAAAAAAAGGAGGAGATGTGGTTTTTCGATCACGTCACTGCAGCCGTATCTCTAAACTTCCATTAAGGGTGGGGCATATAAGTGCTGTGAGGCTTCTATACAGCGTATACGAGCCCCACACTTAATGAGAAATTCAAAGATACAGCGCTTTAAAAACAGTGACGTGATCGAAATACACGACGGAATAATGTTTGTTTTCTACCCAGGGCTACCACATGTACAGGAACAACTCAATGACAAAGAGCTAACAAGCTTTGTTGTTGCTGCTACACAACTACTAAAGATAGAAGACAACCTACATGCAGCAGGCACTTACCTCATTCCCAGTCTCCCCCCACGCGGCACTTACTTTCCCAGCACTAAAGTGAGTCTGAATAACTATAGCTTTGGCTAGACTCCAGCCGGTTACCTCCATCAGAAGACATTCTCATCTCTCGTATAAACGTCGTTCAGCATCGCTAGGCAACCACACTGCTATCCAAGAACACAGCCGGACAATTACTAATAATTACAAGACATTAAGCAAGAGAGAAGTGGTGGTATGTCGTGCCATGCAGTCAAGGTCTCACGTGGCTGCTCCACGGAGGAAAGGTCTAAACCAAAGCTCTGACAGGAACCAGTGAAGACACCTGCAGCTAGCCCTCATTCTCTCACCCTCCCAAGACTTGTTTTGCCTGTAACTGCTTTTTTATAATTACTACGTGTGAAAAAGAGTGGAGACTGGGAAAAAGAAGGCTACAATAAACTAATATGGAATGAGCTAGCAGACTCATATCCTCACAGTTTTTTGTTTATAAACACGGCTGTGAAAAAAGCTGCGAGGGGAGGCCTGGGCACGAGGCTAATGAGCTTGCTTAGAAGAGGATTATTTTGCATGACTACCCACCCCAAGTGTTAGTCTCTCTCTTGGTGAATGGGCTATTAATCAGATATCGGTATGTTACACGTACATATATACCGTATATCCTCGAATAGAACCCTCCCTCGAATAGAACCCGGCCTCGTTTAGAGCCCGGGGGGCTGAGCAGTCAAGTAGTAAATAGAACCGAATTAAGCGCCCCGCCCACTCACACGTGTACGCGACTTACCATGGCTACTGCTGGTGTCAAGAGAGCTCGCAAGGCGTACGACGTTACGTTTAAGCTCAAGGCCGTCGATTTTGCGGAGAAAGAGTCTAAAGAGGCTTCTGCACGACAATTTGGTGTAGACCCCAAGACCATTAGAGAATGGTGTCAAAAGAAAGAGCAGCTAGTCGCACTAAAAACGAGCGGCAAGTCCAAGAAGAAGCGATTGGTGGGAGCAGGAAGGAAGGCGCTAGATTCGGACCTGGAAGAAGCTTTGTTTAGCTGGATAATGGAGCAAGACGTGGCATGTGTCCGATGACAACTCCATCTTTCACAACAGCGACAGCGTGCTGATCATGATCATTGTCGTCTTCTGTTCGTACTTCTAGCTCCTCGCCAATCACTGGTGTCCATATCACCTTGTATACGTGGTGGCCTCTTACAACGCTTTCTTTTTCGTACACTGCACGGCACTCTAGGCTGGCCATGTGCTCGCAAACGCAGAGGAGCTAGGCGCTAGGCGTGGTTAGATATGACGTCACGTTATTGAAGCCAGTATAATTTATAATAGTCAGTAAATAGAACCCGGCCCCGTTTACAACCCGGCCTCGTTTAGAGCCCGGGGCAAAAACTTAGCGGAAGGAAATAGAACCCCGGGGATCTATTCGAGGATATACGGTACACGTATTCACAGGAATGGTAGGTTCAGGTGGGCTTAGTACGGGCTAATACTACAGTGGAACCTCTATACTGCGGTCATCCTCGGGCTGGTATTTTTTGGCTGCAATACAGAGGATGGCTGTATTATAGAGCTCCATTATACATTAGCAATATGTACATTGGGACCCAACAAGGTGGCCTTAAACAGAGAGGTGGCTACTCAATAGAGTGCATAACCACATTGTAGAGGTTCCACTACACATTTTGTACAAGCCTAGCCCCGTAATTGGTCACTTGCGCCGTAATTGGTCACTTGCGCGGCATATCGCAGGCCGGGCTTTGATTGTGAGAATTTAACAATTGCCAATTGTGAGACTCAATTTGTTTTGAGTGTACAATAATTATATACACATTAACGCGTGTGTGCACAATAGTACACAATTTGCCTTTGAAACCCAGAAACGCAATGTTTTTACTACACAATCAAAATCTGGCCTGTGGTATGCAATTTACAACAGTTAGCATATTAATAAGCAGGGTTCCACCCACACTGGTCGGCAGTGATCGTCTCCTCTCAGTTATTCTGACCATCTCCAAGATATTTGTACCACCACTTCGCAATCTTCGAGAATGTAAAACTTTTTGGGGGACATGCACCCAGACCCCCCTAGCAATTTGTGCTTCAAACAAGCACAGGTCACTGGCACTCACTGCTCAAGGGGGTGGGGGTTCACTCCCATAGACTCTATAGCCATAACTGCGACCACAGTCAGCGGTCAACGCTCAAAGCCGTTCAAAAGGGTGCAGTCAACGATCAAAGCACGTTCAGAATCGCGCAGTCTGCGATCAAAGCGCGCTCAGAAACACCGAGAATCGCCGCAAAACGGCAAATCTGGGCGGGGTTACGGGTGAGGTTAAAGGTTAAAGGCTGGAAAAACCAGTGCCGTCAATGGTCAAAGTTCTAAAAAGAGCCGATCAAGGTTTTGACCCGCAGTCGCAGTTGTGACAATAAAGAGTGACCCCCCCCCCAACTTAAAAATCCTATATGAAACCCTGACATCATTCTTTCACTAAAGCACTCTCACTGTCCCACAACCAGGGAAGTAAACAGAAAACAATTTCTGGAGGGATGGAAAACCTTCAACTGCAGCAGCGACCATCTGCCAGTGGGCGGGAAGCCAGCCAGTGCCCATTACCAGTGGTGGTGTAGTCTACTGCCCAGCCCTTGTCGCCACAAACCAAAATGTTTGCCAGTAACCCGCTAGACTACTCCAGCCCACTTTCGTGACAGCACACCTCCATCTCTACAGTAATGGCCCACCTAATTCTAACTAGAGCCCACCTGTAATGCAAACTTATTGTGAGATCACCATCTACAAGTCTAGAGACCACCAATAGCACTAACTAAGGGTATTCATTGGAGGAGTTCCAGTCAGCTAAGCTTCAACTGCTTAATTAATTTCCATCTTTTCAGGGTTCCATACTTGTACAATTCTACAATTATGTCCAAAATCCATTAGTTACAGGGTTATGGCCTCACTAAAATCTGAATTCCGGCTGAAGGTGGGCTTGTACTGGAGGCAATTAAATATGGGTTCTTACTGAAGCAGGCTTGTACCCAGACCACACTCTAGTCTTATCCCCAGACCATGCTGGTCTTGTCCCCAGACCAAACTCTACTCTTGTCCCCAGTCCTGCTCCCAGACCACGCTTCCTAAACAGATCGATATTCAGAGAAGGGACCATTACTATAGAAAACAGGGATGGGCCGTTATAGTAACATGGCATTATTAACAGGGTTTCCAACAGAACAGGTGGGGGTGGAGCCAAACACCCCTAAAGGGGTGTGGGGATATGCTCCCCCAGGAAATTTTTGAAGTTTATATGCTCTGAGGTTGCTTCTGAGGCCCCAAAAATGCTGGAAATTAGACTAAATATCAACTTCTAAATTCTGGGGGGAATCCCAGCTACCCCTCTATGAAACCCTGATTAACGTTGCTAGCCCTCCAGCCGAGGTAGCCACATTTACTGGAGGGCTAGCAACGTTGACCCTGGCTATTCATGCAAAAAAGGGGAAGCCATTGAAGTTGTTCCACTACTCTTACGGACCATTGAAGACTGCTGCACAAACGAAATTACCTCTTACTGCTTCATGCACTACCGGAAACAGCCAATCACATTGCATGCCCTTTTAACGAAGGAGTGGAGACAACTCCCTTTTTCACTAAACCTACTGGGAATTCAATTGTATGTCTTACAAACGATCCGCTCTCATTACGCCAAGGAAATACTCTCAATGTCTGTGAAAATCCCTTTTAAATTATTCTACCATCACAACCTCCCTTCCAGATACATCCCCAGTGCTGGACCACTCGTGCAAGCCTGGACTGCAATTGTTTAGTTCTACTCATGCAGTGATGCCACAGGCTACCTCACACCCAGGCCTCAGATTTTATCTCACAGTCGAGGAGAAAAATCTTCAGTAACATGCCATTTTTTCTCCACAGCTGTGAGATAAAAACTCGCTGCGGGAGGCCTGGGTATGAGGTTAACCACAAGGCACATGCTATCAGTGCTAGCAACAATTTTAACTACTCGCTTTGAGCAGCAGTTACTTGCAAAATTATCACTAGTTACTTGCAAAATTATCACTAGTTACTGTGCACATTTGTAAGCTTTTCATAAGTACATCATCTCAGAAGTACTCTTCGAAACAATTTAGCTGCACCTGTATTGCAGTCACGAATCCACGTAACCCCTTGCCAGATGTACCTTCCATTCAATATTTCTGAACTGCCGCACGTGGAGAGCTTGCATGGGTTTGAGACTAGCCTTTGAATTGTGGTAGCCAACTGGAGAGCTTGGGTTTGAGACTAGCCTTTGAATTGTGGTACCAAACTGGAGAGCTTGGGTTTGAGACTAGCCTTTGAATTGTGGTAGCCAACTGGAGGCTTGGGTTTGAGACTAGCCTTTGAATTGTGGTAGCCAACTGGAGAGCTTGGGTTTGAGACTAGCCTTTGAATTGTGGTACCAAACTGGAGAGCTTGGGTTTGAGACTAGCCTTTGAATTGTGGTATCAAACTGGAGAGCTTGGGTTTGAGACTAGCCTTTGAATTGTGGTACCAAACTGGAGAGCTTGGGTTTGAGACTAGCCTTTGAATTGTGGTGTCAAACTGGAGAGCTTGGGTTTGAGACTAGCCTTTGAATTGTGGTATCAAACTGGAGAGCTTGGGTTTGAGACTAGCCTTTGAATTGTGGTATCAAACTGGAGAGCTTGGGTTTGAGACTAGCCTTTGAATTGTGGTATCAAACTGGAGAGCTTGGGTTTGAGACCAGCCTTTGAATTGTGGTAGCCAACTGGAGGCTTGGGTTTGAGACTAGCCTTTGAATTGTGGTACCAAACTGGAGGCTTGGGTTTGAGACTAGCCTTTGAATTGTGGTACCAAACTGGAGAGCTTGGGTTTAAGACTTTTGCTGCTGTTTCCAAATACTGGTGTGTACTCAGTTTTCCAATCCACCTCCAGGCTTCCGCTGCAGCATGTTAGCCAGGGCCGCATTTAAGGCCTCATCAGGACGCAAGTGACAGCCACTGGGAGCCAGCCAGGCTGCCACCGCATGACAGTTTATCACCTCTCAGCTTCATGGCAGGGCTGACAGATCTGCACCAGAGGATTCCTCTGGTAGGCAAGGCTTCACCAAGCGAGGTGTCATTTGATGATCCTGGTGCTCTCGTAGAGCACTCTTAGCTGCATTGCTCTCACGATTGAGCACACAAGACGGTAGCCAACTAAATTAGCACTTGTAGGAGACAGGAAGTGCTACAAGAGCGCATGGCTGAACAAGGTCTGCTATCTAAACTACTGGACAATAGAGAATAGGCTCACACTTGAGGCAGTTTGAGAGTGTGTTGGTCAGAGCATCAACAAACAACAACTGGCACAACTGAGGAAGCAATCAAGGAAGATGCCTTCCTTTTATGCCTACATCACTGTATACCACACACCTGCCTCTGTATACCAGGTCCCACTCCCACAGTTAGCCTCATTCCCATGCCTCCTATACCAAGCCCCATTCCAGTAATTTGCCCCATTCCCCACCCCAGCAGTTAGCCTCATTCCCATGCCTCCTATACCAAGCCCCATTCCAGTAATTTGCCCCATTCCCCATCCCAGCAGTTAGTCTCATTCCCATGTCTCCTATACATCAACCGTTCTCATGCCACATATCCAATATCATGTCTCGCTCCAAAGTTAGCCTCATTCCCATCCCCCATGCATCAGGCTCACCACACTGCATTCTTAATTGTTCAGTGATTGGACGGCTTCTCACCAGGTCACTTAGTTTACAATATTAGTACCAACATGTAAATATCCTACTTTCAATTCTGTTGAATGTTTTCTGGCTCTCAATTCACTGTGAGCTTTGTGTATAAACACTGCTATCATTCAAAGTAAGTTCTAGTCACTTGCTGTACTCCACTGTGGCAGTACTAGACTACAACCGCTTCAGCCAAGACTGTTCTGCTCAGCGCAACAGGTCGTGAACATGCACTTACTACAATCCCACAACACAGTTTATAGACGGATACAAGCAATTTCCTCAGCTTTATAATACCACAAGCCTCTATTAATATGTACCAGGAGAACACGCCTCGGCTGGTACTAAGATTGCTTTAGATTCCTGTGTTTTGTTCGCCTGTCTGTCCGCACTTATCTTGTGCACCAGGTTACGTCATTGCATTACTATGCCGCCATAGCCACGAGCAAAGTAAAAGCTATTGGTCCAGGATATTTGCAGGCTCAATAGGCCAAGGCACGTATGTCAAGGTTTGTGTTGCTATATATAGACAGTGAAAAAGTGGTAGGTAGCGATGATGGCAAGTTCTGACAGCTAAATGGAAGCACACTATGAAATTGCTGAGTTGATACTATCGCTGGAAGCTCTACAAGATTATGTCTCACGTGGCCCGCATCCTTCCTGCTGGGAGGTCTGGGCCACGTGAGACTACTAACCAAGCTGATCCATTCTGCAATTGCAGTTAGCTCGACTGACCTGTTACTGAAAAACAGCCTTTGGTTGAAAGATGTATGCAAAAATATACCCAGTTGGTTTTTAGAATATCAATCTTGTCTGCACTGTGGTTTCATTTTTGCTGGATTGCACATACTTGTATAAGCAAAGCAAAGCATCAGTGGAACTCAAAGGGACAGGCCTGTATTCAAAGTGCATGTACCCTCTTGATAATTGGGGGACTGCTGGTGACATCACGTCAAAGTAGGGTACTAAGGTTGTGAATGAGATAGGAAGCGGAATGCGGGCCACACATACTCCCGGCTTTCTCCTCAGCTCCCACACACCACCCCTACAGAAGTGTCCAGGGTAATTAGTTCATTGTTAACACTTAGCACACCCACGATGCATTAACACTGTCGGTGTATAAGCTGCTTCTTACATTTGTAGAGGTTGTGGGATTGAATGCACAAGTAAGTCAGACATAGCTTTCTTCTCTCTTTCTGGGCTAAATCATAGAGACACATCCTTTTGTTATATTATGCTTGCTCTATCGCTATCGCATGCAAGGGTAGGCAAAGTGTTAAAGGTATTTCTCCACAACAGTGCAAAATGACCCACTATACAGATACTATGAAACTTTGCAATTGGCTGCTTTATTAATAGAAAAACCCCTGCCACATCTTTGGGCCAGCCGGGCACACACATGTACCTACGTAGTTACATGCAGCTGCATGCTGGTTGCAGTGTTACAAGCTGGCCAATCTCGCTAGCTACATGTAACTGCATGCTGGTTGCAGTGTTACAAGCTGGCCAATTTCCACTCTATATCCACAGAAGGGGGTATATTTTACAGCAGGCCGGGGGTTGGATGGAAACAACTGGAGACACAACCGTGAGTATCACAACACTTTGTTTAGCTTTCTCCATCGTATTCCTACTACCAGTTGCATCTGCTTGTCAGCTAATCGCACAAGCACTGATATTACACACAAATTCCAATACTGTCGTCACCAGTATGAGTTAACTGCTAGCTCAAAGGAAGTACTGTAGCTACATAATTCACAGACTCCATCTAACTTCATCATGTGTAGGGTTGCCTAATTCTATGCTACGGATGAAGCAATAACAGTGCTATTATACTGGTGCTTAATTGTAGCATGCGTTGATGCAAGCTGCAATGCTGCTGAGTCAGCACTCTCACTGCAGACATACAAGGAAGAAATAGCAGAATAGATACAGCTATAGTGTAAAAAGCCATTGTTGATTGTTGCTACAACTGTGCCCATGTGTATGTACAGCTGTAGCTTATTTTAGCTGGTATGTTGTTCACATGCAAGGCTTTGAATATGCCACTAAAGTCACATGTCACAACAAAATTAAAAGAGGCAGGCTGGTTTTCGGATATGAATATGAGTCTAATTTCGAATGAATACCTGATGCTTCATACTTGTTTTCAAGGAAACCATCCACTGGTGGCCAGTGCCGTGCTAGTAGCTTTCATACTTCCCAGGCCCCCCTCTGCTCAGGACAAGGCCATGCATACTATAGTTTAAGGTATAAGACTATGTCAGGGGGACAGTAAATGAAGGGGGAGGGGAGTTTGAAACAGGTACGGTTAGCTACAGTCGAATTTCTGTTTACTTACTTAGCTTTATTCTTCCCCTGCCTCATTTACCAACATAGTCTTCTTTAATGCCTAGTCGGGTATAACTTGTGTGGGAGGGCAGATGGTTAATGGGGTGGATCGTTTCGGCTGAATGAATGCATGATTGAGATCCTTTTTCGTTTCATGTTATGTCATGTCCAGACCTTGGCTCCTCCCCCTAATAAAACAGTCTGTTGAATCAACTACAAACGTCTGTTTCATCAGCTCACATAGGCAGACCCAATGAGAATATAATCAATTATTGAGTGAAAATTGCCATTTTGGGCTGAGAAAACAATGTTTGATTTTGTGGGCAACGGTTTGAATTACTTAGACGTTCAAATGATTAATCTCAGGAAATCAGGGCTTATGACGAGATCAAGCCAATATCATATGAGCTTGGAAAGGCAAAGTTACTGTACTTTATTTGGAAAGTATTATAACTACTTTGTGTGCCAACAGTCATCTTCTCCATGCACAACTACACACCCATTGTAGAGGGTGTCGAAAGCAACCTACGTGCAGATTATAAGCATGCAAATAGTTCACTACTTCAATTAAAGCACTCGTTGCCCCGCCCATTAAACCAAATAAATAGACCTGACTCGCCAGACCAGTTTCGCAAGGAGGAAGGTCTTGAGTACAAGACTAGACAGGCAAGGAGAGAAGACCTGCACACACACTTAGGAAGCTCATCCCCCCATCTGGCGCTGTAGTGCCATCTAATTAGGAATCCTTACAAGATAATGTCATCTCAATTGTATTCTACACTGGAAGTCTGGCTGCATACTACACTGCTGCTGCTGCTTAGCGTATGAGCATTCAGTGGGAGACTAAACTGTGTACAGTGAAACACCGGGCTTAGTTTATGTCACATATGACTTGATGTTCTCACGGTACAAATCTGTACTGTGATAAAAGGGTTAAATTTATCCACGTGAGAACGTAGCATTGTTAACAGTTGCAATAATTAGTTACTTCCTGACGAACAGACGTATGTTTGTCAGGAAGTAAAGAAAAGCGCATCTGATTGGCCATTCATTGTACTTTCGTATAATAAGAGACGACACCATGACCACGCCCATTTTTTATGTAACTGTTAAATGCTGTTGGCGTAAGGAATCACACGACATCCGGGTCATGCCTACTCTGACATGTGACAAAATGGGTTCTTTAGTGAACCCCAAGGGACCTAACTTCTGTCTACTACAGGGAGGGGTCTACTATGGAGAAAGGTCTTTATCTCAGGGTTTTTTTACAGTACTGAAACGGGTAGGTGTCCTTTACCATCGATACATGCTAGTAATACTGCAGTAAGCACTCCTAATTAATTGATCGACATTTACTACTAAGACCTATCGCTCAGCCAGAGCAAAGGTAGTTCTAGTGCTTTTCAAGTGCTTTGAAAAGGTGGCAGAGAACTGAACAGATTATATGCTAGCCAAATTAGCCATTCAATCTGCACTTGAAGTGCATCTGGCCAACAACATGTCTGTCTAAAACAAATGCAATTACAGAATAATTGTTTTGTGATGCTAAAAACAACTTGAACACTACTTATGTGGACATGAATACATACATACATGCATGCATATGCGCAGAAGCACACACACACACACACACACACACATACATGCACACACACACACACACACAATCATGGCGCCAAATAACTACATGTACACTTTATACTGTAGCAGCTACTTAAACCTCCACAAGTTCAGTATGCTACATGGACTTATCCATAGTTCTGACAGAGTCACATGTAAATGTGATATGACAGACTTCAGGTCACAGCAATTTAATTTTATGTTGTTTGGGACAGAAAACCTTCCAAACAGAGTTGGTAAATAGGTTTAAAACAATAAAAATAGTCATGTGATCACTCGTTACTCATGACGTACAACTGGGTACCACCAAGAGTTCTATAAAAGAATCTCACCATTTAAAGACCAAAATCTTAAGTTTTTTGGACGGCCTTGAGGCCGCACACCAGTACATAGAGTTATGCTACAGACGCTACGTATTTTCACACAGCAGATTACATAAGTAATTAGCATTTTTGAATTGTGCTTGCAAAAGTTTCGGTTAGTCGGGCCAGGAAAACATAAAATTAAATTGGTTTGGCCATAGGCATAGGGACTGGACGTGTATGTGTGTGCTACCATGCTGCTACCCATTTACTTATTGGCTGAAAGAAGGTAACTGAATTACAGGTATGCTGATGGCACGAGGCTTGCAAAAAAAAATTCACACGCTCAGAGCTTGGTACCAATTTGATACTTATTAGCACTTATTAACACGCACACACACACACGTTTGTATACACACATGCACACTGACAGTAGCCTCGTACCCAAATACTCACCTTTCTCAGGTGGTGGACATGGTGTATATGAGTCTGCATCTCCTCTTGAAACTTGTGTGATTATAGACTGGGCCATCTCACGTAGCTGCTAATACGCGCTAATGAGTTGACCAATTTGTTTACTAACAAATCTACTTTTCTGGCTTCCAGGCAGTTCTTGGCTCCTGTAGACAGGTCCTGGACAACTTCTCGAAATTGTACGCGACCTGCAGCTCCAAAAAAAGCGGCAATGAATTCGTGTTGAAGTCTTCGTCACGGCTTCTTTTACTCTATGGGATGACAAATTCAAACAGCAATATTTTCGACTTGTTCGGGATCGCTAGATCTACTACCTACACTGGATATAATATCCGCTGCAAAACAGATGTCTATCGCTAGCGGGTACAGTCGCTAGCGGCGTCAGTAGCTACTCTACAGGCAAAGAGTTTGTCCGATCCACAACTACACTGTGCTGTGGCTTCTTTGCGTTTCAAAGTTTGCAACGCAAGCGATCTCTTGCCTATTAAGTGATCTGCAGATGCTCCACACACACGCCGTAGGCTTTCTCCAATCTCCAGGGTGCGTGCCTTCTTTGGGTTTCTGTTTGAGAACACGGGTAGCTGTTTCAAACAACGGAGGCCTCCATTTTCAATGCAGGGGGGTCGTGGGAGTGTCCGCAGTAAACCGAGTGAAGAAAGGGGGCGTGCCGACTGTAAAAACTTTACGGTTTAACGTCATTGATGACGTTGTGCTTTGAATTCAATATTGAGCTCTAGCCAGTATCTGTGAAGAAGCGATGTCAAAGCGCTCTAGGAAGGTTGCCTTTGCTGAAAACGTGGATATCGCCGAGAAAAGGCGAAGGGAGGAGACGGAGGAAGAGCAGGAGGAGAGAAGTAAGTGTGCTTTAATTAGATCTCCCCCGCTCCTCCGATTATGAGTTGGTCATAAGGGTGTTCCTCAATCGGTCATGGAGACGCTCCCCAGACCTAGTCTTGCTCCTAGACTACCTTTCTCTGCAAAGGCAGTCTGGGAACGAGATTAGTCTCTCACCCAGACCCTGCTTCCCCTTAGTCTCGCGCGCCAGACCTAGTCTCGTGCCCACACCTACTCTCGCCCTCTCGCAGAACGGTCTGGCGCAAGAAGTCGAATTTCTGGGGTTTATGGGCGGAGCAATGAGCTTGTTAATTGACTATTCGAGGTGTGAACTGCTCTATAAAAGCTTACTGAGGTCTCTACACTGACGTAAATAAGTGTTTTCTTGTATAATCGTACGTGCAGAAGGCAACTCTTAGCAACAAAGTTACAAAACTGTACAGTACGAGTACAAAATACGGCAACTTGCTTAATCCGAGGAAATACCTTGTATTGATCTTCAACTAGCCCTTGTATCACCAAGACTGGAGTTATTTAAACTTCTAAGCGGCACAAAGAACAATGTTAGCAGCCAGTTCGCTTAAACCGCTTCCAAATCTCGACAAACAATTCAAACGTCGCCATTTTATCGTTCCGTAATGGCATTCCAGAACGTAATAATTACAAATCCTGCAATCTCATTGGACCTTACCGCATTCCGGGAATAAGCCCCAACATTTTGACTTGGTGCGCCAGACCGTTTGGCGAGGGGAGGAGCCAAGGTCTGGTCACGAGACTACGCCAGACCCTCGCACCCTTGGAGTAGGGTCTGGTCTGCTTGCGCTACAGTAGCTGTGCCTGCTGAATGAGTAAAGTTGTGACTGCTGAATGCGTAACGTTTATATAGCGTGGTCAAATAATTAAATACCATAACTAAATTGCCTTGTAGTAGTGCAATCACAGAATTTTATTTTCTAAGCGAAGCAATCAACGAATCTGATTGGCCCTGCCAAGATCTTGGCGTGGACACAACTGCTATATCGCAAACAGACCAGACCCTACTTTAGGGGTGCGAGGGTCTGGCGCGCGAGACTAGCTTCCCCTTAGTCTCGCGAGCCAGTCCACTTCCTTCCGCAGCACCACGTGCCGATACTGAAAGCGATCGGTGCTGCGGAAGGAAGTGGGCTGGCTCGCGAGACTAGCTTTCCCTGTGCGGTGCTCACAGTGCAGGTTTGGGTAGGTCTGACTTGCAAGACATGCCCTAGACTTGCCCGAGGGTGTAACTATGCAAAATTATTGGGTCAGTTAACCATTCCACCCAAGAATGGCGTTCCAGACGTGGATTGGGTTACTTTCCGGCTGGAGCTCTCTAACAGATCATGGGGTACACGTCATGGGAATGGGACCTGCCGAACAAGGCTATAATCATCAAAATTAGAAACCATTTCTTGTTTGGAGCAGTAAGTAAGTTATTAGTGTTTTCTGCTCTGAAGATTTTCAAGGTAGAAATCATTTGTAGTTATGGTACCTTGTTATGCCAAAAGTTGAAAGTGGTTTCTGAGGACCAACTATATTAAAATTGGTGGTGGAAACCAACTACTTTAGCTTAATTCACTAGGGATCAGATTCATGTACCATTACACAGAACACATTTTTGGCTCAGAACCAGAAGTTCAAGGGCTCCTCCTCCGAGAAATACGTTCCAGCTCCAGCTGGGATAGACACACGAAAATTGATTATTAGTCATTAGTGAAGATTTTATTCTTGATGTAGCCTCGTACCCAGGCCTCCCCTCACAGCTTTATTTTTGCATTTGTGGTTTTTTCGGATGCGCAGATTTATATTTTGCATTGATAAACCAGCCACGGCAATTTTATGACATTCTGAGTTATTCAAGGCAGTGCTCAGCAGCAGGTAAGACACAGCCATGGACCAGGTTGATGTGTGAGTAGCTAGACTGACTCTTTGCTCTCCGGTATCACACAGTTTCCCAGACGTCCAAGTCTTTGGATCCTTTGCCAATGTTGGTCATCTCAAACAGTTATCTAGCTTTTTTTAACATGAGTAGCTTCCTACTTACCATAAGACTGGTTTTAAATGTGTAGTAAAAAAGATTGCATTTGTCTGATAGGACAGCCCATGTTTACACAGGCACAGGATGCACACGCATAATTTGATTCATTGCTTTGGGACCTGGCTACGCATTTGCAATTAGAACCTCGCAATTAAAATCGGCCCTACAGTAGCTGCCACCGCATCTTGCATAGTCATGTATTGGGTGTGGCTTCTATAATTGCATCACTTATTAAAATTAGCACACATCCTCTATACCATCAACTCCAGTTAACACGGGCACGTGTTTATGACCCTAGACTATAGGCAACCTTATGATGGTGGCAGTAGCTACTATGGTCATTGCTTATACACAGAAGTGCAAATGAACGTACCAATAAAAAAATTTATGACACTCAGGAAGTAACTAATTAGCATAAATGTACATACATGCAAACTTGTAAACCATAAAGCAATCTCAATATCAGCTGAGGGGCCAGCCCCGGAGGCACACTTCCGCCCCCCTGGCCAGTGAAAATTGCGAGGGAATTTTCTTGCATGCAAACTGTGAGGGGGAGATCTGGGATTTATTACTTGTGAGGACAAGAGTGATATTCTAAGGCCACATCACATTGGTGTATTCTGTTTCATGGGTCAAGCTAGGGTTGGTAGGTAGTGAAATGGGCCTGGAAACAAGGCGACATAATCACATCACAATTAAAGCTCTTGTAATTGCTTGTGGTGAAACTCTTGGTAGTTTCTATTGTCATCTATTTAGGACACTTCCAGGAGTTTTAACATTATTAGTTTGCTATACTAATAGTTAATTTCTTTCTCTTACCTCTTACCCCCTCTCCCTCCCTCCCTCCCTCCCTCCCACCTTCCCACCCTCCCACTCCCACCCTCCCTCCCTCGCAGAGTCCCGATTCAAAGCAAAGCACTCCCTGGACAGTGATGAAGAAGATGAGAAGGATGAGGTACAGGACAGCCGGCTGGGGGACGAGGACCTCGCTGCCCAGGAGGACTCTACTGTCGTGAGTTCATATGCATGTGTGTGTGTGAGAGTGTGTGTTTTGTGATTGTGTGTTTATTTAATGTGTGTCTGCACTCATCGTGCACTATGACATGATGACAATAGAACACTACCAACAAGGTCCAAGAGCTTCGCAATTACAATAACATTAACTGTGATGTGGTTAAGTTGCCTTGTTCCCAGGCCCACGTGCACATTTCACTTCGCTACACGTACATGTAGCTGTGGGCCTGGTACTTTTTCTCACGTGCGTGATGCGTAGGGTAGAAGGAAGGTAGCTGAGTAATTTTTTGAGTGGGGGAGGACAGCTGCAGTTCTCAGACAACGAAGGAAGGCAGCGAATCGACACTTTTGTAGCTACTCTTCGGAGCCCGCTTTGTTTCCAGTCTTTCCTGCTCCAGCTTTGTCTCAGAGCTAGAGAAGCATGATGTGTATGAAATGTTGTGTATGTTGATTTGTGTGTGAATGCATGCCTGTGGTATCGTTGTCATTGTCTTTACTCCCAGATGTTTGACGATGGCATCAAGGTGACCCCGTTCAACCTCAAGGAGGAGCTGGAAGAAGGGTACGTACGTCAACGGGAGACCCATGTCATCTGAGACAACTGCAGGCTCAGCTTGGTAGCGCAGGATTGGGCAATTACTTTAACTGTGCAGCCGTGTAAATTGCTCCCCCTTCCCAGTCTCGTCTCCGAAAATTGGAAGAACGGGAGAGAGCCTGGTATCTTTTCTCAAGTGATTCAGCTTACTTAATAATGCATATGCGGGGACAGATCGAAAGACAGCTGCATTTCTCTACCTTGCCCCGGTGACACTATACTTCAGTGTTCAGTGGGCACCGACGTGCCCTAAAGACTAGCTGCAATGAGTACTGGTCCTCTGACCTTCTCCATTGTCTACAACTGTGTTGCCTGTGCACAATTAAGTCCTTCCTACCCCAATGTGACTCATGTGAGAAAAGGTACCGGGTTTCCCCCATTTTTGGGAGGGACTAGGCTACCATTACTCTTTCCTCAGTATACCTGCTGCCTTTGCCCTCTCCTCCCTCCCACTCCCCCTGCTCCCCTCCCCTCCCCTCCCCCAGTTACTTCGATGCCCACGGCAACTACTACCAGAAGGAGGACCCAGGCAATGTGCAGGACACCTGGCTTGAGGAGGTGGACTGGAATAAGGTGCAGTATGGCCCAGACAGCCCAAGAGCCATAATACGTGTAGTCTCGTGCCCAGACCCCACCTCCCTGGGGACAAGACTACCATCAAGAGTGCATGAAAAAAGTTCCCCGTGAATATTTTTTATGCACTCTTGCTACAATACATTGTACCCAGTACATTCAAAGAAAATTTAGTGCGCCGAAAAACATCCTCCCTCCTTCCTTCCCATTGCCCACCCTTTAACCTCCCAACCCTCCATTCCTTCCTCCCTTCCACCCTCCCTCCCTTCCTCCCTCCCTCCCTCCCTCCCTCCCTCCCTCCCTCCCTCCTCCCTCCTTCCCTCCTTCTCTCCCTCCCTAAGGTGGAGGAACTGAGTGAGCTAAAAGCCACCCAGCTGGAAGAAGAGGAGGAGGCACAGCCCGAGGTGGACAGACTAGCCGTCTACAAACAGATTCTGGAGATTCTGAAGCCAGGGGAGACTGTCCTAAAGGTAATTAGTAAGAGTACCAGCAGGGCTGTTAGGGGATTTGCACAGCAGCTAAGTGAGGAGGCAAAGTGGTATATTGGCTGCTTAATTGCCAGTGGTGATGGGATATACATGTACCATAGACGAGGTATCAGCATCCATGATGTGTTTGTGCATGTCCACAACAACTTAATTACAATTAAGGGAAGGTTCTACATGTACGTATTGGTAGCTAGTGTCTTAATTTTCTGGCATGGTTGCAATACCAACATTGTGGGACCAAACTTTCTGCAATGGTGTGTGTGTGTGTGTGTGTGTGTGTGTGTGTGTGTGTGTGTGTGTGTGTGTGTGTGTGTGTGTGTGTGTGTGTGTGTGTGTGTGTGTGTGTGTGTGTGTGTGTGTGTGTGTGTGTGTGTGTGTGTGTGTGTGCGTGTGCGTGTGTGTGTGTGTGTGTGCACGTGTGTGTGTGTGAGAGTGAGAGCGTGTGTGTGTTAATTAATTTTGTCTTTCTATTTTAACACCTTCGTTTTCATTGTGATAAAAGCAAGGATATGATTTACTAGCTACGGCTGTACATGTAGGACGATGCAGGGTATTGTGACATAAAAGTGCAGTGTTGAGGAATGAGGTAGTTTATTGTCCTATCGTAGACTGTCGTTCCAGGTGATGAGAGGTAGACGTGCGGCTATTACTCATTTTCTTTGTAGTGCCATGGTACTGAGTTCCACAGTCATAGTTGCATTCCAACCGTGTGAGCAACAATATTAATGATCAACAGTTCATGCAGAAATTATAGGCATGCAGAGGTTGGTTTAGGAAAATCCCCCAAGGGGGGGCACAAAGTTTCCAAAGGGGGGCAAATGCCCCCCCCCCCCCCCCCCTCCCCCTAAATGAAGCCCTGGCATGATTTTAAATGCACACCCAGCCTATATTTCAGCCTTCCCCTACTTTTATTTCTCCCGTTGACTATGATCTTTATCTCTGCTCCAGACCTTCTACCCAGCGCTCTAGCTTAGGTTCGGTCTCAGCTGGCTTGTAGGGTATAGCCATCCAACGTCTAGCCTCGTTCCCAGGCAAACCCAGCCGACTGTGTGGCCTGGGAACAAGGCTATCCAGCATCGTGCAGCCATCGGTCATCTAACCGGCGTCAGAACAGTTTCACCAAAATGTTTGCACGTGACACGAGAGACTCGGGTTGAAACGTGATCCTCACATGACTACGTTAGCATACTTCTACTCTACTATCTATGACGTTAGCAACAGCTACTGAGCTGTACATGTACATACCGACCCCGCCCCTAGCTGGTCAAACGACGCTTATCCGTGTAGCTACTGTAGTAGCATCCTCTTGTCGACCTAGGCAACGTCATCGCTTTTGTGTATCAAAATTTGACGGCAGGCTGGGTGCAGCATTACTGATGAAGTTAAGTAACTATTAATATTTGCATTTTCAAAAATTTCTCTTCGCTATGCGTTCGGATATTTTGGTGAAACTGCAGGAAGCTGTACATGCTACAATGATGTTAAACTCTGAACTGTCAGATAAATCGACCCGTATCAGGGAATATGCCGTGTCTGTAGCCTCGTCCCCAGGCTCTCTGCACGTTGAAAGTGAAACACACACGTGGGCCTGGGAACGAGGCTACTGTGTATGCATGCAGAGAACTAAAACAGCTAACTTGCTAGTGTTGGGCCCACTCAGGCTTGCTCCAGTAATGTGCATGTGTGCTTCGGAAAAGGCTATTATAAGTAATGCTAACCTCGTTCCCAGGCTCCACTGCCCAGCATTTTTTGCCCCATGTAAAACATAAGACACCCCACCAAAAAAAAAAAAAACACGGGGCAGTGAACCTACATGGACGGAGGCTAATTATGAAGGTACATGTATATCATTCATAAGGTTGTCTGGCTGTCTCACGGTTGGCATAGCAACTCAATCCCACCAATGATCAATTTATTCCCTCTTATTTATGTATCTTTAGCTCATGCGGTAACAGATCAACGTTATTGTATCATCCTTCAGTTATTTGAGGCAGGCTTGGGTTAGTGGGCAGACACTACATTCCATTTTACACATTAGTTAGCATTCACCCCTAGTATTACTGAGCCACGCCCATGGGCGTCTGATACATACAGTAGAGAAGTCAATATTTTTGTTAATCCAGATCCTCGACATCCAGCTTCTCAGTCTGAAGACTGCGATACTAGCAGGGATTCATTTAGAAAAATCTCCAAGGGGGGGGCAAAAGCACGTCAGAAGACATTTGGGGGGGGGGGGGGGGTGCACGTACAGTGGGCAGTATTCAATTTTGAAGAGTTGTAATTCCCAAAGGGGGGAACAAAGTTTTCAAGGGGCATTCGTCCGTCCCCCTAAATGAAACCCTGACTAGTATGTATGATTTACGATAATCGCCAGAGACGTACAGTTGAGATTCTAGCAGTGCCTTTATTGTGTTCAGTGTTCAGTTTTGCATGCCTGAGGAAGATCCACTTTGGACTTCAACGTAGCGTATGGAATGATCATGCCGCAAAGAGCGATTACCACCAATTATACCCACAGTAGAGAAGCTCTGATATTCTGACCTCATACCCATGCCTCCCACGCCCTTCACAGCCGTAGGAAAAAATGATGATTTTTCCACAGCTGCAACATAAATTCTGGGCATGGGAGGCCTGGGTATGAGGTCAGAATTGACCATTCCAGTTGCTAATAATGTAGCAATTAAAATTTGCTCAAGGCTCTCCTCCCATCTCCTCTCCTCCCCCCTGCCCTCCCCAGGCAGTGAAGCGGCTGGGTGGGTCTCAGTCCCAGTCGGCCAGCCAGAGGTGGAAAAAGAACAAGAAACAGAAGCAGAACGGGGACAAGGAAGGCAAGGTGTGGCCACACATGTACTAGCGTGGAATTATGGCTTAGTAACGTTATAGAACTGCTGGATACTGTACGTATTCATGGTGGCTATGTTCTAACGTTATAGAACTGCTGGATACTGTATGTATTCATGGTGGCTATGTTCTGAACAATGTAAATTTCTCAACTATTATGTTAGCCTCGTCCGCAGGCTTCCCTCACACACATGATTCCACACGTGGGAGGAGGGCCTGGGGACGGAGCTACTATTACATGTACATGTATGTAGCATTTGAGGCTTCACTCTGCGGCTATTTTTTGCATCATGGAAAAAAATTTCAACACCCATTTTACACTGCAAGCCACAAAAGCTTGGGCAGCGGCCTGGGAATGAGGCTAAAATAACAGCTCATCTTCTCCCACCCCTCCCCTCCCCCCCTCCCCCTCCCCCTTTCCTCTCCTCCCCTCCCCTCCTCCCCCTCCCCTCCTCCCCCTCCCCCCCTCCCCTTTTCCTCTCCTCCCCCACTCCTTCTACACCCTCCCCCTCTCCCTCCTCCAGGAGGACCTCTCAGAAGACAAAGCCGCTCTGGAGCGGCTGACTGGCTTTGTGGACCAGCTGGTGGCTGAGGGAGACTACTGTATCCCTCCACTGTATCACAGCCTAACATGCACCTACATGTATATGAAACCTTGAAGAATACCGTATGATTGTGAGCATACGTTTTCTAACATGGCCTAGAAGTGCCTGTGTGCAGACTGGCCTTGTTCCCAGGCTCTCCCCACTGTGAAGTGACAACGGCTGGGTGGAGGGCCTCGGAATGTTGCCATATGTGAGCCGGAAGCTAAATCTAACCCTAGAGCTGCAGCAATACATTCAACATCTCTTTCTGAGTGTTAGTTGCAATAATCTGTGGCGACATCAGCCGTGTTTCCGGGCAATCCATGTCCTTGGAACGAGTAACCCTAAGGTATCCGGTAATGAAACTCCACCACCCCTAAATGTCACTAGAGTACAGTTGGGTATCCCTGCTATAGTATTAAGCCCACCCATCTCCCACTATAGCTACTTATCAGCAGTGTACAATGTATCTCATTCTCAGGCACCACTGCCAAACCCAATCTCTCTGTGTCCATAAGTGAAGGTACTAAATTACATGGCCCAAAGTTGGTAAGGAAACTTCATGCTACCTACTTGGAGCCTTCTGCATACATGTATCTTTCGTACATTTTGTTGACCAGAAGAACTATCTGTTAGCCCCACCTTAACCCCACCCCTAGCTGTGTATGAGGACAGTTATGAGAAAATCAACTACAAATTCCAAAGAGAGGAAAAGGCAAAAGGTTGGTCGCATGTTGCATTGGGGCTGTGGTAACCATGCCTCAATGGAGACCATGGCTGAACAATAATAAGAGGAAAGTAAATTATTTTGGGGGGGGGGGGGGACAGGTGAAGGGTTTTTGAGGGGGTAGGTGGGTTTTTTTTTTTAAGGGGGGCAGGTTGAGGGTTTTTGGAGGGGGGCAGGTGAAGGTTTTTTTTGAAGGGGCCGGTGGAGGGTCTGGGCAGGTGACTGATCAACTTGTTGACTATTTTTTATACCATCTTCCAACTCAGAACCGGTGGACATGTTTGCAGATGCAGGCAACGATCCCAGCACCTCTACAGCCAAGGTATCTAGCTCCGCCCCCTCAAGTGATGAGGTGATGTGGGAGTACCGGTGGGACAACGTTGAGGAGGCGGAGGTCCATGGACCCTTCACCAGCACTCAGATGCAGGAGTGGGTGGAGACTGGGTAGGTTGAGACGGGACGGCAGTTCATTACTCCAGTAGTTTGAGGAGCAGAGTGAGTATGTACATCTTTAAATGGAGATCCGTAGATTCACACAGATACTTGACTTTCGTAGTTGTCTAAATCCTGCTGTAGAATGGTTGGGGCTTCAAGGTCAATCTATTGGTCGCTGGCAGACATATTGAATCAAATATGCATGCGATTATTATTCTGTCAGGTAGGTAGGTACTTTAACCTTCATATTGAAAACTTTTTTGATCTTCTGTTGTGCATAAATCTCTTGTTAGAGGTTAGAGGAGCTTGAACTGTAGGTGAGTAGCAACTGATAGTCTTTCTTTCTTTTCTCCCAGGTGCTTCCCGGATGGAGTTTGGGTGCGCAAGGCCAACACTGCAAATGCCCAATTTTACAGTTCAAAGAGAATTGACTTTGACCTTTATACCTGACAAATTTTACCTCTTATCCCATTTTTGTCGATAATTATTCTAATAAAAAGAACCAAACATGTAGCAGTCCTAGCTCTGGCATGCAGGTACATGCATGCCAGACCAACTCTGGACCCGCGGTGGTTTGAACCACTATCATGATACGTTCTTAGCTTGAGATCGTGGACTCCTTGAATAGTAAGGACAAGTCTCAGACTTAGCTCATTGCCCATGCAGCCCTTCTACGTGTACATTCCACACTTTGAAATGGTTCGGATGGTACTAGCCAGTTCCAAGGGATAAAGAAGGCTTTACAGTGTCTGAATGGTAGATTTAGGACCAACGCTGAGGTTAATTTGAAAATTGGAGGTCATGATAAACATTTTAATTTGTGCCTCGAGTTCATACAGAGTGGTATCGTGACTCTGTCACATTCAAGGGGACACAAGACTGGAACAGCCTACCATCCCTAGATTAGAAGCCTGGAATCGTCTGCTGCAAAACTTCTTGTCTAATAGTATTGTATTTTTTAGTTTTCATTCTAATGTTTATACCCTACAATAATTTACTGTATGTCTATGTATGTAATTTAGGACTCCCAGGCAGACGAGACTCTTGGCTGATGGCACAATTTCTGATTAAAATTATCTATCCCATGCACTCACTGTTTGAGAATAATATTACTAAGTCTTACTATGGTAGCATAATATTCGCTGCTCCTGCACTGGCCATGGTATACCTTATCTAGAAAAAAATGACTCGCACTTAGCCTCGTTCCCAGGCTCTTACAAGAATCAGCTGGGGAACGAGGATAAACTTGCACTTATTCAGAAACTGTAAACTGTCATTTCTGCTCATCCAGGCCACATGCAGGACCACCTCGTACTGCGCAAATTTTTCATACACAGCGTGCAAGTTCTCTCCGTTTCCGGAGTAATCGAACATATAGACACGGGGGCCCAGTAAAATCATTAGGTTGGGGTTCGCTCAGGCTCGTAACCCTGCGTGTTCTGGAATGCAATTAAACGTCTTCAGAATGTGCGGCTTTGGAATCAGTGTGCGGCTAACTTCAAATGGGTATTGCACATAGAAGGGGGCTCACTCGTGTGGTGTTTAATTTTCGATTTGTACTGACCATTGGAGCTTGGTGTGCACTTCTAGAGAGGAGTATTCCAGGATGCGTATGTTTGCAGCTGCTTTCGTTCTCTTCGCCCTGCAGGCTGTTTTGGCCGACCCTCTGGTGCAGGTGACCGAAAGCGTCAAAAAAGTCGACGACGTCTTTTGCGGCGATGGCACTTATTGCCCCAGTGGTAACACTTGCTGCAAAAGTCTCTATGGAGGCTATGACTGCTGTCCCCTGCCATATGCTGTTTGCTGTTCAGATGATCTGTACTGCTGCCCTCGTGGATATTACTGCGTCAAATCCACGCTTTCATGCTATAAAGAAGCCAACAATATCCCATTCCTTTAGCCGTTCCAGAATTGGCCGGGAGACTGAGGACGGTTTGAGGTACACGTGGCTAAGATAAAAGGAATTGTGAACACTGTATAAAGTCATCCACTGTTTAATAGTCAATTATAACCTCTACAATGTTATGTATCTAGCTTGTACACATGCCTTTTATTATATACTGGCATCTGATGCAGACACGATCTGCCATTGGACTAACACTCTAAGTAGATTTTGCTGAATACTTTTAACCAATTTAAAGTCTATACCCTTAAACATTTGTACGTCTGATGCATAGATTATCTGATCACACTGACACTATTAGTCAATTTCTGAATCAGTTTGCTGTAGTTTGTGACGTGTTATCGTATACAATTACAGTATAACTGTATAATTATTTTGGTGATTACTCTAGTACCTAATTATACATCTTTTTATTTGAGGTCTCTCTGTCCCTGCGTAATTTAACAGGTGCAATGAGATATATATAGCTATGTACCATGGGGCATGGATGGATGACAAGTATATATGCATGACTGCGGTGTCTATCTGCCATTCACCCTAGCGCAGCCTTTGATCTGTGTGTACACCCTAGAGTGTGTGGATGCTGGGAAGCTAATGTTTCAATACACTGCAAAAACATGACAGTTGTTTTAACCCACCCACAGTTTCAATTTAAGGATCAAAAACAATCCTCATGTTATAATTATTGACCCTTTTTTGCAGAAAAAACAGAGCAACTGTTTTCTAAAATTCCATTTTCACAATTCAGAATACTGTCTGTAGTTGGTGCCAGCCATTCTGCTTCCTGAAGCCAGATATCAAAGCAATGCCTACCACAATACTGTTTCAAAGTAAACATATAATACCAAGGTACTTTCCAGCAATTCTGCTTCCTTGAGGAATTATCTATATCTAATTTCAAAATAACTGCTAACACAAATTCTGAATTCTGTTTTACAGAAAACAGATTGAATTCTGAATCAGAAGTGTGTATTTTTCAATAATTCTGTTATGCTTCAGTCTGCAGCTGCATTTCCAAATTCTAAGACTGCAATAATAAGACCATTGGCTAGCATTGAATCCTGTTTATACACACACATACATGCACACACACACACACACACACACACACACACACACACCAATTAGAGTGAAGGTGTACAACAGGATTCAATGCTAGCCAAAGGGTCACTGTAAAAATAAATAGATTGATTTAACTACTGAGTGGTTACTGCAGTTGCAGGGTGCTAGATGGGTCACCTCATTCGTATAATGTATATTGCAGGAATAACAAGGTACTTAGAGTTTCCCTGTGTTGCTAGCTACAAAGGAAACTCAACCATTTTGTTATTCCTGGAACTACATACTTTCAATTGGCATCAGATCAGTTGATTACCAGATGTGCACTCACAAAACTACTCCCTTTCAGATAATTTGACTGCACACTGCAAAAAGAAAAGGATTGTTTTAACCCAGTTCAGGTTACCTGAGTTGCACATCAAAGAGTGTGCATGCAAGGAGGTCAATTATATTGCTTGACCACTATAGGTATTGTAGTAAACAAGTAAGCTAAGTCACAGGTAGCTACAATTGAGCAATACTAGAAGTGCAGCTGCACTTGTGACTTTCTTAATTGCAGGAGCCACAGAAATGCTATCTCTATAAGGTTGATGCAGTGAATACGCTGCCGAGACAACCAACAAGAGATGGGGTTAACTGTAGGTGTAATTTCAGAGTAGCTGGCTAAACATGACAAACAGAAATATATACCAGTAAAAAGGAGAGGCATGTTAATTGACACCAAAGAAATCAGTAATAAACTTGCTCAGAGGGTAATCTCCAATGGCCAGATTGCCCTGACAGACTTCTGTAGCTAATTGTTTAAGATTCAGTGCATCATTGCACCAACATATATATTAGTCTCGCGTGCCAGCCCCCTTCCCATTTTGCGGAAGGGGGCTGGCACACGAGACTACATATATGAAGGGCTCAGAACCACAGTGGGCTAACCCCAAAATCAAGAAATATGGGTATACAATTATAACCTATGAACATATATAGACAAAATTTGAACTTCTTAATCACTAGTTGCTCCTAATATGCACTTACAGGGTAATTACAATGTTAAGCTTGTGTAGGGAGGCAGTGATTATGCATAACAGACTTGGGTACAAAATTTTAATCAAAGCTAGCCAACGAGTATATAATTATGTAACTGAACGTTTTAACCTGGGTCGGAGGTTGAGGCAGCCTACATGTACATGTATGTGCATATCAGACAAGATTGAGATAGTCAATATAAGAGGAGTAGAAACTGAAATACGCATGATGTGTGTAGCTAAAACCCTGAGTAGGAGTTTGAGGTGGTCAAACTGCATATGAAGGTCTCAGAACCAGAGTGGTCTAACCTACAGATATTGAGCTTGCCCCCACCCTCCCCCAGAGTATACATATTGTAGAAAATGGGGAAAAAATGGGCAACCCTCTTCTCCCAACGGAACCCTAGGCCATGTGACACTGCCACGTTAAGGGGTGAACGGGCAGGTCGTTCCGGCTGACTGAGCCTTCAGCCTTTCGGGCGCCTGTCCGCTATGGTACTGAGACCACCGTGGCAGTTGCCAAACCACGTTACCCTCTACCTGAACACACATGGTCACAGCCCGGAGCTAACTGCTCCACCCACTATACTTATGTTAGCATATTTATTAAGTTTGAAAAAAAGTTACGTTTTGCTTATGGGTTTAATTAACGTAGCACAGAAATTAATTACATGACGTCACGCACAAATAGCACGAAACAAGCCAATTCCTGAAAGTCAAGTGTTGTGGGTTAGACCACTCTGGTTCTGAGCCCTTCATATGAAAAGCACATTGAGCATGTGTATGAAAGCCTGCATGAGTAGGAGTTTGCAACAGCCAATATACATACTGCAAGTGCAGTTAGAGATAGCTACAACAATGTCTGCATCAAAGCATAGCATTACAGTGTTTTCTAGACATTCCGACTCTAAAAAAATATACAAGTACGTATGCTTGATTGCTATCTCTAACGCCTACTCTGGCTTACAGTATGTAAAGGCTGTTGTCTTTGGGGTTATCCCACTCTGGTTCTGAGACCTTCATCGGTGGGGAGACTTTGCATGTCATAAAAAAGCATCACTGCGCCAACTAGCCTCGTTCCAGTGGCCTGGGAACGAGGCTATGCGCCAACATATTTTTGCAATGGTGGGTAGAAGTGGCATGTCATAAAAAAGCTTTTCAACACACCATTCCTGATTGTCAAGGTCAGCCATTCAGCAGTAACTATTGAGGTTCAGTGTTTAGCAGGCTATATAGTAAGGGTGGTTTCAATTTGTTTATTCGTGCTATAATGAATAGTTTAATCCATAAACATTAAGATTCACATGATAATAGCTGATAATAAAATTTAAAATTCTTCAGTAGCTAGGCCCGAGCTCACTGCTCCACCCATTGTACATATGCCAGTTTATTTATTTGCTTGGTAAAAACTCTCAATTTGTGTATAGATTTTTAGCGTAACACCGAAATCAATCACAATCATGACATCACACACAACTCAGCAGTTCTGAGCACGAGACTAGCGCCAGCGCATGCTTGTAATTTTTGCAGAAATTAATTTGCCGTGGCTCTGGGGGGGGGGGGGGGGGGGGTGGTAGCTACACAAAAAAGGACTTCACCCACGTGATGGTCAATCTTCTACGGAAACGCATCAATTATTGCTGCCTCTTCTCTGCAAAACTCGCTATCCGAAGTCGGAAGCGGCACGTGAATCTCAAACCGAAGATGATGCTAGTACGATTGAGTGTAGTAGCCTTGGTGTTTGTCTCAGCAGTGACGAGCAGAAGGCTGGAAAAGCTTGGAGACGTTCACAGGGTATGGTGCCAATATACACTACTAAGTAATAACTAGCTATATAAATTCACAGGCAGCTATAGTGTGGGAAAAGGAGTGGGAGGCTGTGGAGCAAGCATAACCATAAAGAAGATTGCCAGTTCATGATCAGTAAAGTAGCTAACTCCTGACATGGGGGTTACTTCACTAGCTAGGGAACGATGCAGTGCAGTGTGGCTGTACATACACGGTTCCTTAGATTATGCTGTATTAGTAGCTATGAACCAATCGGATTGCTGGATTACAGTGCAATAAGCAGGTTAGTACTCGTTTGATGAATCATGGCCAACATACAGTATAATTTAAGTCTCCATAGCTTGGGCTCTACCTGTATCATCGGCTTGGGAAAGTCTTAAAGTGTCTCGGCTGCACCTTCTCGAGCAGCCAGCTTCTGCAGCCAATAATTAGATCCCTCGTTTCTGGGCTCTAACTTACTTGTTACATGCATGGTGCATAGTGGAATCAAAGGTACCGGTTGAGTGTGCCAATATATGCCATAGAGCACGACATCATAGGGCTTCACAGTGCCATATGGTACAGCAGTACCTTAACTTTGGCTTTCCACTCACTTAATTACACTACAGTGCCATGCAGTATCTAATTAGAATCCCTAGAAAAAACCTTTCTACCGGGGAAGTTTACTTAAGTTTCGACAGCTAAGGTGTGCAGAACAAACTTGAAGTCAAAACAAAATCTGAGTCTTAGGCAAGAAATGCACAAAACAAAGCCTTAAACCCGAGGAAACTGGTTCATAATTGAATTGGGATTCTTCTTTTATCGCCAATCACATCAGTACTCAAAGTCCCGCACTGCCCACGATGTATTGTTTTTCGTGATTTGGAACAAACCCTTTGCTGTACTCTTTTAGCTAGTTTCTTAATCGCAACTCCTCTGCAGCTGTAATACTCTCCTTTATCAGGGCACCGTTCTCTGTATTGCTGTATTTACTCATTATCCATGATCCTCTGTTCTTTCAAAAAATTGTCAACTTCAAAATTCTGGGGGAGGGGGGGGGATCCCCCCCCCTGTATGACGCCCTGCTAATGGTTTTATTGTGTGATGGTGTAATTATAAAATACTCTCCAGCTTTCCCAGCATGATGATCTCCCGGCAGACCACAGGGCCTCGAGGCATGATGATCTCCCGGCAGACCACAGGGCCTCGAGGCATGATGATTTCCCGGCAGACCACAGGGCCTCGAGGCATGATGATCTCCCGGCAGACCACAGGGCCTCGAGGCATGATGATCTCCCGGCAGACCACAGGGCCTCGAGGCATGATGATCTCCCGGCAGACCACAGGACCTCGAGGCATGATGATCTCCCGGCAGACCACAGGGCCTCGAGGCATGATGATCTCCCGGCAGACCACAGGACCTCGAGGCATGATGATCTCCCGGCAGACCACAGGGCCTCGAGGCATGTACTTGAGGCTGGTGCTTCCAACAGGACCTGTCCTTCCACTGCTGTACGTTTTCACTGTTAGATGTTAATTTATGATTGTAGAATGGACCACGACAATAAGGAAGGATTGCACTTGCTATATATAGACACCAGAATGGATGTGAGGAATGCTGAGCTCGAGCAGTCAAGTACCGACCACAAACAGAGCATGCTAATACTCCACTCCCAGTTTTCCCTGCACGACTGTGATGGTCATCATGGGCCACTACCTAAATATGACTACTGTTTCTGATTCTTTGATGAACCAAACTCTCAGCTGATCTTAAATGTTTGCAAACACACAATATCTTATGCGACCACTTCCTTCGTTTATTATTAATCATTGATGATGAACATTGGGGTCATTGCCCTCCCCCCCTCCCCAGCCCCAGCTCCTCTGCCACTGTGATAATAGCCTCCTGTACTTTAAACAAAACATCTGTGGGCCTATGTCTACAGTTTTTGACTGCTAGTTAGGCTTGAGTATATTTTACACACTGCATGGGAACATATCAGTAGATGTGACACTTCTTACTGGGATAAAGCTTGGGAAAAGTTTGATTAGATATTATGTATTCATTACACATACTCAGACTCGTGTAATTGCTGCTAAAATATTAATCTTGATGATCATACAACAATTAATGTATAGTATATGTAATGACCTGGCGCACCCATTCTATTATTAGACAGCCAATTATGTGTATACAAAGCACCTGTATATCTGTAAGGTGAACATTTAGTACACCATGTAATTGCTGCTAAAATATTAATCTTGATGATCATACAACAATTATTGTATAGTATATGTAATGACCTGGCACACCCATTCTATTATTAGACAGCCAATTATGTGTATACAATTCACCTGTATGTATCTGTAAGGCGAATATTTAGTACACCTTTTCGCTTATATGTACTATAGCCTGCAAATGCCACTTATCGTCTCACTGCAAGACTTCCAGTCGACTGTACCTTCCCAGATTGCTCATACTTTGTTGGCATCAGTAACAACAGTGAAGATTCCCAGTTCCTTGACTTCACACTTCAAGCCAGCACTCCAGGATGGGTCTCTGTGGGCTTCTCAGAGAGTAAGAACATGGTATGAAGGAATTTAATTCTGTATAATTATGAGACTATACTTCCCAAGATCCCTGCAGCTTAATATAACAATGTTAGCCATGCATGCAGTGTAGAGTCTGAGAGGAAATCTTTTTGGTGTAAGCGTAACTATTCACTTCCAACAAAGGGGCCTGCTGGTACATTTAATTATATATTTCTTGAATGGTAGGTCTCTTTTCAACTGCATAGCAAAAAGTGGGCTTTCTAGTCTCATTGTGTTTATCAACAGGACAGCCTGAATATGTAATTACACTTTGACCTACAAGGACAATGTAATTACACTTTGACCTACAAGGACAATGTAATTACACTTTGACCTACCAGCTTTGTGTGTACATAAATAAGAACACGGAAGAAAAGTGGAAGGGGTAAGAGCCTGTAATTAAGCCTGTACATGTGCTGTAATTGAAACCTCTCACTTGGGTAGTAAACATGTACTGGGCATACTGCTCCACAGTCTGTACGAAGCACATGCAATCCACAGTCTGTATGAAGCACATGCAATCCACAGTCTGTACGAAGCACATGCAATCCACAGTCTGTATGAAACACATGCAATCCACAGTCTGTACGAAGCACATGCAATCCACAGTCTGTATGAAGCACATGCAATAAAGATTATGGGCACACATCCCGCTCCAGTCTCTTCTCGCAATTAATTTGGAAAGACAGCACTTTTGAATTGGTGTTTGCCAAAACACTTCCCAACCTCTTTTGGTTTGTTCAATAACGTGCATGGTGTGAATGTGACTACTATACTGCGGCATATACAGGAGGTTTTGATCAGTCAGCCAAACTCTGAAAATTATAGTCACTTATGTAATCCTTATTGCTTAATTGTGCTCTTGATTAAATTCTAAGTTTCATACGTATATTTCAAGGACGAATATAGAATTTATGGCTGGGAAGAGTATACATGAGTAGCCATAATAATTATGATAGTGCCTGTCTTAATCTTAGATATTGGTTATACATATCACACAGTTCAGTGCAGATGTCCTGGGCTGTAACAGGTACCAGGCTACTGATGAAGTTCGTGCGGTTGATACTTGGAATCCCAGCTCTCCCGATAGATACAACATCCTAAATAACCAGGTACAGCTGGAGCACAGTCATGCAGTATAACTACTATACCGTATAGCGCCAAAATTTTTGAGGGACAAAATTTTTGCAGATTGGTCATGCTGAAACATTTCACGGAAATAAATTTCGCGGACCGAGGATTCTGATAGCCACGCCCATTTTGAGAGATCACTTCTAGTAGTAGTAGCTAGTCTCGTGCCAGACGTTCACGCCTGGGCACAAGACTAAGCTGCAGCTACGCCATGCTCTGCTGCTCACTTTCCTATTTCTATTCCGGTGTGAACTTCGCGTACCGACCTCTTTTCAGCGTTTGCTGGAGCTTAAACATGTGTCTTACGTCCCTGTTAGCAGACGCGATAGTACTGCTTTCGAGAGCGGATCCCGAGGATCCGGTAGCTTTGTGTTGTCAGTCTGTTTGTAGAGAACCATTACGAATCATAAAGCGATGTGTAAAGCATTTCGCGAGCTTAATTTTCGCGGAGACGATTTCGTGAAAACCACGAAAATTATGCGCCTCGGAAATTTGGCGCTATACGGTAATGATGTCGAAGTTTATGTTTAATCTGCATAGCTAGTATTGAGCATGCGTAGATCCTATGGTAGAATTTCTTTTCCTATACAGGAAAATATTTGCCAATATAGTGCAGGATATGAAGATGGTAGGATCTACTGCAGGTGAATTTAGCAAGGCTATATAGCCTATGTCATGCTCAATTGCTTCCCTTGTTACAAGAGTCTACATGTATAGCTTCAGCCGTCTGATTCAAGGAGATGGCACAGATACAAACCTTAACTTGGATGGGGAATACTACCTGCTCTTTGGAACGGGGAACACACCAGCAGGTGCATTTGACCTACATATAATCCAAAGCTCTTAAAATCTGTGTGTTTGTAGTGACCAGCAATTGGATTTGTGTTCCCAGTTTGTAGTGACTAGCAATTGGATTTGTGTTCCCAAGAACACTCTTCACCCCATTGATTTTCCAGAGCATATGTGCATTGAGGAGTAGATTGAGGCCCGTTGTTTCTCAGCATGTACTGGTAAAATGTCAATACTCGGTCAATCTACCGTCCTTGCCAAGCTACTTGTGTGAACAGAGTAGCCAAGCCACAGACATCAAATCCAATTGCCTTTACTCTACTCCACACATGCACGCAGTACATCACACCATCTGCCTACTCAAGAAATTCCTTGAATACTAAGGACATTGCCTAAACAGTAGCTTCTGCGTAGTCTTTTTATCATGGTCTCCTCCTCAAACTTCATCATTCTTTTGTGCAGTCACTCCTGGTCAAGATGGCTTTACGTATCACCAGGAAATTCCACCAATGAGCCCACAAAGGGTTAACCCCGTGACTGCCGAGGGGGAAGTAAGACCTACTCGGAGTACTTTCAGGGAGAAGCTCAAGAAAGCGCATGGTATCTTGATGATTATAGCTTGGCCGGTGTTGGGTGGGGTGGCTGCATTTTTTGCAGCATGGATGAAAGCAGTGCTGCCAAATGGAGAATGGTTCCAGGTAAGACTAAGAACAGCATCCATCAGGTCTGGCATCCATGTAACAGTAATGAATGTGTGACGAGCTATAGTGCCAGGGGTCGATATAACTCACTCTGTATGTACATGAGCAAGTGATCACGCATTGTAATAATAATATGATTTATTGCCGACACAGGTCCATCGTGCGTTAATGCTGACATCTCTCTTTGCGGGAGGTTTAGCTTTCATCTTTATTTTTGTAGCCAACAAGGATGGTGACCCTCGGGGGTTCATTTATGAGAGAAAGGTAACTACCTGTTAAGATTCTTATTATAGCTATCTCACTGTAGAGTAATGAGAAGGCACTATGATTTGTAAGAAATGGTAAGATTGTTAATTTACCAGATATATATTAATAGTAAGCTTACATTTTTAATAGCAGTTCCCAAGATTGTTAATAAAACCTGGGGGATCAAGACGTCTGCTTCACTCATTACATAATGGACAGTTTCAAACAGTCGATGTGCACATGTCCTGAACTGAAGTTTTTTGATACGCATGCGCAAACACACCCCCTTGGAGTAAGCTTTTTTTTGTGTCCACTTATTTTAGCATTGCTAGTTTTGGTAAATTTAATGGCTCACTAAAACGCTTGGCTTTACAGTAATCTTCCACATAATTATATACGTTACCTGGTAGTGATATTTACTTTATTTTGCACTTCATAGTAACTTCAGTTCCGTTTATGTACTTCTGTTCCATAGTCAAAAAATGTTGCTCACTTTGTAATTGGAATCACAGTGATGGTGCTGCGTATTTTCAATGTGAGTACATGTATATAGCTACTAGCCTCGTTCCCAGTCTCCACTCCTGTTTTTTCACATGTAGTAGTAATCGTGTGAAAAAAGCTTGGAGTGGAGACTGGAAAGAGGCTACACTATAGCTTCTGATTCTCACGCAAGAAAGGAATAGCCTCATTCCCAAGCCTTCACCCCAGCTTTGTTGTACAGCCTCGTACCCATGCAGGCCTCCCCTTGCAGTACAGCCTCGTACCCAGGCCTCCCCTTGCAGTACAGCCTCGTACCCAGGCCTCCCCTTGCAGTACAGCCTCGTACCCAGGCCTCCACTTGCAGTACAGCCTCGTACCCAGGCCTCCCCTTGCAGTACAGCCTCATACCCAGGCCTCCCCTTGCAGTTTTTTCACAGCCGTGAAAAGAAGCTGCGAAGGGAGACCTGGGTAGGAGGCTAGATAACCTGGGAAAGAGGCCTCCCCTTGCAGAACAGCCTCGAACCTATGTGCCTCCATTTGCAAGTACTGCCTCGTACCCATGTATGCTGCTTGAATTAATATATGTATTAGATTTGGTGTAGCATTTTATATCCTCTATGAATTATTTCCATTATAGCCTATTCTTGCTCTGTTTCGTTGCCAACCTGACAGCGAATAGTAAGTTACAAAAACATACAACCATGCACTATTCACATCTTTGGCAACCTTTTGTGATGAGCCTGGGATGAGCACAGTAGATCTCGTGTGGTAATGCATTTTTCCCTGGCTACCAAAAGAAGCAGTGCGAAGGGACTGGGTATGTTGAGGCCAGATAGCCTGGGAAAGAGTGCTGAGAAAGGAACCTATGTGCTATTTGCAAGACTGTGCATCTGCTTGAATTAATATATGTATTAGATTTGGTGTAGCATTTTATATCCTCTACAAATTATTTCCATTATAGCCTATCCTTGCTCTGTTTCGTTGCCAACCTGACAGCGAATAGTAAGTTACAAAAACATACAACCATGCACTATTCACATCTTTGGCAACCTTTTGTGATGGCCTGGGATGAGCACAGTAGATCTCGTGTGGTAATGCATTACATCAGCCCTCATACCATAGGCAGTGCAAATTATGTTGGGGTGAATGTGAGAGTGCTATGGAAAATGTCCCATAATATTTTATATGATAGCATTAGAATAGATCTGTTTTTATGATAGGGTGTGAGAATTGGGACAGGTATGATTTTAAAGCCTTAATTAAAATTTAATTTGCTTAAGTGCTTTATATTATTAATCTGGGATACTCCGTACTACAATCGAGATGGTGCCATCTCTGGTGGTTGCACTTGCTCTTGTCTTCTGACTGGAGACTTACGAACTGTGCCTGTGTCTGTGGGGGTGTGGTCAATGGCGTAAGTGCTATGGCAACAACATGAGTATATTATTATTACTAATAAACTCCAAAGTGTATGTAGCTAAATGAAGTGTAAACAGATTTGCTGCCTTCCTTCATTGCCTGAGAACTGGTAGCTGTACTCGGCCATTGAAAAATGATCCTCAACCTACTCTAATTGTCACGCACGTGAAAAACTGTACCAGGCTCACAGTACACGTGCCTGAGGAACGAGGCTATACACAGCCTACGCTAATTCTCAGATTCCTAAAATATTGTGCTTGCATGAGCTAGTGTAGAACATCCCCGGGTGACTGTCACACATTAGCGCCCAATGCCCAAACCCCTGCACACCAACACTGGGTATGCCTGCATGATTTGATCTCTATCTTTACTGCTACAGTCGCTGGATGTTCAATATCAGCCATGGCAAATTGATCGGATATCCTACAGCAAGCCTCCTTTCATGTAAGCTATAATTTGTTTCCATGCACTGTGGTTGGAGGGCAGCGAATGAGACAATTCCTGCTATTCAGTAAAGTAGTACTATGTTAATGTTCTCTGCATATTACTTAGCAGATTGCATGTACACAGAGTAGACAAAGCTCATGCAGCAGAAAACAAGACAAGTTGTAGTACACCGAACAATCAAGCAATCTGTATTAACCGGTCACAACTGCTCAGCATGCGTTTCATGTGTGTAATTAAATTCATGCTAAGTAGCTATTGCCTGATTCTATTAAATTTTGATGACGCATTTTAATGACTCTTTTCTCTTTCCAGCTACAAATACTGCAATAGGAATATCACTCTTCTTGGAGACATCAAATGCAGCCTTTGGACTGTACTTGACATTCTTAGTGTTTACAATACTTCTATACACGGCACTGTATATCAACTTTGTCACATCACAGTACAACCCAAAGCAAGAGAGTATGTATGTACATATAATATACCGCTGATGTTGCCATCTTCATAGCTAGACTCTTTCTGCCCATAAATTGTGAAAATTGAATTATAAACTTAACCTTAAAATGGTTATATCAGTTGCATAGAAGTAGTTTATCATGGCACACTTGCATAAAATTATTTCCAAATGGAACATTAGTCCTATACATATTAACAAGAGCTTCAAATTATAGTGGTCTTAATTCCAATCGAATAAATTCCATTTGGACTCGGATCGGTGTATGATTTCAACAATCTTATTAGTTAAATTTGCACAGTCGGTTTTTCCAGTGAGCGATAACTATGAGGGCCCTGGTATTTTAATATATCCTTTGTGCTACTGTCCACCTGCAGTTATGCTGAGCCTCCAAAATAGGTTAGAAATATAGACTCATTATCAACAGCTCTCTTGCTGGAAATTAGTTGATCGTGTGATTTCAAAAACTATCAGAATCTGTAAGATAAGTAATTGCAAAACTGATTAGTGCTCCAACTTATAACATTTGCCAAAGGAAATATATTAATGGTTATTCTATGTACACATTCTATATATAGTCTGGAATGCATATTATTATGGCTAAGACCATCATAGCTTCATGGTCTTTCTAGTATACAATGTTATTACTATGTCATAGGCATGTCTATCAATATATGTTCAATGGTTCATCCTCAGATTCACTTGGCACAACTACAGAGAAAGAAGAAAGACCACTGGTCCTGAAGGAGATCAAGAATCGCCAATCCAAGGTGACATCATTGCTATGAGTATCCATTTCAGTGCCTCGCATATTTATCAGCAGTCTATACTCTTTCCCATATATATATGCCACAAGGTTCCCTGGGTTGCTCTTCTTCTGTTTCTGGCGGTAACACTTCCACTGCTGATCATGGTCATTATTCTTATTGCTGTGAAATGAATCAACTTGTACTGTATATATGATTTATTGCACTGCACCATCATATTTTCATTGGTTCACCATCTTTGGCCATGCATGTTTCATCTCATCTGGATCCTATAATATATTCCCAGCTGGAGTATTAAAATATATAGTTTTCTGCTGCTGTACATGCATTGATAAGTTGCATGTACTTACTAGTTGCCCTGAAGTGCTTTATCATTGTACATTACATACATGGATCATAATTTTATTATATACAAAAACACAAAATTTACATGGTACCATTTGTTTCTTTCAAGCTTATAAAGAGAGTTATGATTACTTTCTTTTGGCTTTCTTTTGGCTTTCTTTTGCATGGGATTGTCGTGAAATAGATTAATTCTTGCAACTGTGGCAACCACCGTAGGTTAAAATTATTCTATCGTTTTGACAGTGGATAGCTATAGACCGAAAAAAAACTGAGGGGTTAACGTTGTTCTAACCACTGTAACAGTTTGGTTGCCTGATTCAGAATTGCAAAATTGGATCCAGAGGGGTGAAAAAAGGTTCATCATGCATTCACATTTTTAATTTAACCCCATGTTCTGATCAATAAAAAGAACAAGCGGCTCAGGTGTAGGCTATGATTGTAATATATGAACATGTAGGGGCATTGCTGGCATATGAATATCATTGACATTCACAAACTGGATGATACCATATGGTGCTTCCTTACTTGAACCCCCCACTCATCTTTACTACTGCCTAACTATTCAAGGAATGATTTCCACTTCCCATATACAGCACCGCAAAAACATGAGCGTTGTTTTAACCCAGCTAGTTCCAATTTAAGGGTCAAAAACAACATGAGTGTACCCTTAAATTGCAACTGTGGTAACCACGATGAGTTTTTTTTTAATGTCATGTTTTTGCAGTGAGCACATGCACTCGGCTCCTATCTTACACGATCTGATCCAAATATCACTGAATATTATTAATGACTACGAATCTTCTCAACGACCTGCAAGTTTGCTATAATGCACTATAGTCAGCCATTGCTGAACAAGAGTCAATTAATCTCATTCGTGAGATTATTAATGCGATTCATAGCCAATTAATTATATTCATGACTATAAAACCACTAGATCAGCTGTCAAGGTTAGAAAAAAGGAAGTTTTAGGCTACTTATTAATTATTCATAAGCTAATAAGCTTGATGCTCTCTGACTGCTTCTGGTGACTCTGGAACAATAACAGAATTTAGCAACTGGAAGCTGCAATCCAGTAACAGATGCCTCCATCCATAATATTGTCTGCGTGACTCACTGTCAACGTCATCTACAATCAAGTCTCGAGAAACATGCCAGGGTTCTCACCTCATGTTTTCTTCTTTCTAACAAAGACTGATAAGTCCTAGGCAGTTTGTATATAAACATCTGTGTGCAAATTTATGAATTGGTGCCACATAGGGCAGAGCAACTTGTAAACTGTCCTGTTGATAAGAATTGTTTTGAAAATTGAATAGTTAACTTCTCGGTGTGGACAATCGGTAAATCAAAATCTGTAGCTATAGTTACCTATTACATCACACACAAACATTTGTATTGTAAAACACAGTCCAACTGGAAAGTGTAGAACACTAAAGTAGGTTGTCTAAAAGCACAGTAGCTAGCCACTCATATCATGAGCTGAAGTTATACTGAATTATGTGCTTTATATGGTCGGTCGTCTTTTTCAGTCATGCTACCTTTGCTTAAAATGAGAAGTATAGGTTTCAGTGCTCAGCATTGCTCCACAGCATAACATTATGCCAATGGACTACAGTAACTTCTGTTGTCACAGTTGAAGGTGTATAATTTTTTAAGGTAACTATGCATCACGACTACTATGACATAATAATAATATTATGTGCAGTCTGCGACATGACTCATGACCCTCATCCCATTCCCCAGGCTGAGACTGAGCCTACTGCTAATATCAAAAGCCACACCACTTACTAGCCTCGTACCCAGGCCTTCCCTCGCAGCTTTTTTCGCAACCGTGGAAAAAAATGCGGTTGCGAAAAAAGCTGCGAGGGGAGGCCTGGGTACGAGGCTAACCACTTACCAGGTTTTAGGTATACATGTATTATTATTATTAAAAATTCTGGTGACTACCAGAAATATTAATTGCATCGCCCTGCCCAGGCCCCTCCAAGACCCAAGACATCATCACACCTCCTCAAAATTTACTATGGCTATATTATATATTATGCAATGCTTCCTTATTAGGCAATTACACCGTTAAAAAATTAAAGACTCAATTGCATAATACTGGTCAGGCGGAAGAGTGCGTCAGCACTTTGAAATAATTATTGTGCACCAGAAAATTACGTCATGCGAATGCATACTGGTAAATAAATGCAGTTTATATACTCTCTATCTAGCTACCTTGATGTACCTTGACCGAGCTGCAAGGGCAATTGTTACCTAAACTACTATAGCTAGCGCAATAGTAACTCACGTGAGTACTACCTCATGTGATCTTCATTAAGGGATATTATTGACAAGTGATTACAACTGTTTGCATAAACGCCATTGTCATTGTCATACATATACGCAGCTTTACATTTATCTTGGGTCGGCGGGCGGCTGCTAGCCACTAGAGTTGATTTTGTATACTACTGGTTGAATCGATCATTGAATTTCACTGCGATTCCTAGAGCACTTTTTAGTTTGGGAAGTTAAGCAAAAACCTCTGAGATGTATGTATCAGTAGCTAAAAAAATAAAGCCAAAAATAAGACCACTGCACCTATAGCTACGCACCTAATATAGCAGCTGTTAATTGGCAAATTGCCAGCACTGTGTTGGGATAATGGACACAATATTTTGTCTAATACACAAGCATATTTACTACACAACTCTTACTTGAATTTTGAAGTTCTTCCCCTTTTTGTGAGTGATTGAAGTTTTCATAGTTAATAAATTTCCAGCATATAAAAACAATTTCAAAATTGCAGCATTTGATGTGATTGACAGCAACACTCTAGATCACACATGTGAATTCACTGGTCCTATTTCTCCTGAAGACATGGACCGAAATCCGAACCAGACCTTGGTGACTCTGTCACCAGCAAAGTGACTGAAAAGAAGGACTATGACTGTGAATATAAAAAGAAACTTTACACGAAACGAGAAAGACGAAATCACCCAAAGACTACTGAGCCCTAAAATATACAGAAATATTGCAACTAGTATCCAGATCAGAGTTTCAATTCTGGCTGTGAAATAGTGCTCAACTTTTTGCTGCCCGTGGCGCTGTCCCACTATGTAGACAAGGTGGCAGTAGGGGAAATAGAAAACAATGAGGAAGGAAAAAAAACACACACCACAGACGATCCAGCCATCAATTGGGCTCATAGCCAGTGGAACAATCCTGAAAGCAATATACGATGATAAACACATTACAAAAATGTTAAAATAGCTTGTCAGACTCCCGTGAACAGGGTCTATAAATGCACTAAAGGGTACGGTCAGATGACGCTCCATCTTCTCGTAGTAGGGTAACCAATACCGCGATGAAAAGTACAAGCAGATTAGCAGTATCACTGGAAGCCAATTCACAACATTACAGAGTGTTGGCTCACGATAGTGAGGTGATAGCATGCTTCTCAACTGCTGCCACTCCCAGTTTAGTTCGAACATTGGATAGGACCACCACTTCCATGGCTTCATAGGTCCAAGGGTATAGTGGAAGATCATTAATTCTTCGGGTGGTATTAACCAATATGAGAGCATATAATACACACCGATATCTGCATTGTATCCTGCAGGGAGGCGCATGTATCCTTCGCCGGGCACTTTCTCACTCGCATTGAACATCACGGAATATTTCAGCTCAGGAAAGTATGAATTCAAGAAACCTTGGTCCCCTTCGTCGTAAGATTCCAAACATCCGGAACCCAACTTTGACTTCATGTCATTAAATATTTTCTGTGAAGGTTCTAGTACAATTACTCCGGTGTTGAAGAGATCGGAGTGTCGCAATGATGCACAGAAATTCCCACAACGAAACATGTGATCAATATTGCGAAGGACTAAAGCATCTGAGTCAATAAACACTACCTTTCTGTACTCAGTCAACGTCCATATTAATAGTTTAGTGAGCACTTTCACAAATCTTGGTGAAAAGCCCTTGTAAGGATTTGGCAGGGACTGTACAGACTTGATGATCCAGCCATCATTCTGTAGCACCTTCTTCGTGCTCTCAGTGACGTCCTCTGTGCACAATACAATGCAGTCTCTGTCGGTCTTCGAGTTCCTCAAAGATTGACCAAGAACTCGGACTCCGAGCATATATACATCTCCGTACAACAATGTGACATAGGCTTCTTGCGAGTTTAGCTGGGTGTCAGTCCGCACTGTACTAGCACAGATGCAACTAGAAAATCCAAAAACAGTAAGATAAACGATTCTCACGAGAAGACCTTCCATGACGCAGGGCTTAGCTCCGGTGTCCTCTTGCGGTACATCCGGCTTCCAGAAGGGATATGACATCATAACCATGCCCTTCGATTAGGCTAAGTACATCCAAATTGGATGCCGGCGAGTGCACATGATTGCCTACTTTTCTGAATTCTTAGTTTCTTACAGTTGGCTAGCCTAGAGTGCATATTGTAGAAAAATAGGGCAACCCTCTTCTCCCAACGGAACCCTAGGCCATGTGACACTGCCACGTTAAGGGGTGAACGGGCAGCTGACCGAGCCTTCAGCATTTCGGGCGCCTGTCCACTATGGTGCAGGGATCATTATCAGGTCTGTTTAGTGTGTCAGGCTATGAGACCACCGTGGCAGTTGCCAAACCACGTTACCCTCTACCTGAACACACTTGGTCACAGCCCGGAGCTAACTGCTCCACCCACTATACATATGTTAGCATATTTATTAGGTTTGTAAAAAAATCCTCGATTTGCTTATGGGTTTAATTAAACCGATTACGTGACGTCATACGTTAATTACGCCACATGGCTCTAGTGCATGCCGTATCGAGTTTTTGAGCCGAATTTGTCGCCAAATAGAGTTGCTACAGACGCTTTCACTACAAATTTTAAAGATTCAGGATGGATGATTTTGATTTTGGGCGTTTGGAGATCTTAAGAGCCAGGGTAAGCCAAACTTGGCAGTAAGAAAGGGTGGAAGGTGGAAGTGAGGTATGTTTGTGTGGATGAGGCAGTACGCTAGAAGTATGGGACTTGTGCCATCTAAAAGATAGAAGGTCAGTGATTCTAGCAATTTCATTTATGGGGATGACACTCCTTTAGGTTTGGAGCTATGGGCCTCCATATTGAGGCATCGTCAGGAAAAATTTCCGTGCCTAGATGTATTGAAAACACACTTCTATGACGCCACATGCTTTGGGAATCAAAGACGGATCCTAGGCTGTACTGTCCGTGGCAGTTTCCAAACCGTGTTACCCTCAACCTGAACACGTACATGCCCGGAGCTAAAGATGACGTAATCCCACTTTTTGGAGGGCAAACGCGCGAGTTCGCAGGTCCATAAGTACATAGCTGCAACTGTAAAAGACTCCCTCAGATGTCAGTCAATCTTAGTAAGTCATGTCCTATAGTTCTCTCTGTTTCGGCTGCAATGAAAACGTGCTGTCGCCGAATTCACTTGCCCTCCGGAAGTGACATTACGTAATTGGACACGCCCCTTGCAATCCATCTATACTAGATTACTTACTTGCTTGGTAAAGACACTTTAAAACAGGACTAAACTAATCATGTAGGTATCGTGGCCATGGCTGCAAATCACGCCTTGACGAGCACTGTTGGGTGTGTGGGGGGAGGTTGCAAACAGCAATTACAAAGACACAAGTAGTGTACCAAAAGAGATACTTGGCAGCAGCAGAAGTGCTTCAGGTTCGACACAGTAGCATCACTAATTTAGGCATAGGTTGCTTAGCGTCCAGAGTCATAACTCCGGTGTTGGCAGCCCGATTTTACTTGCAGTCAAGAGCTGGTAACTATACCCAGTCTATCACGCACTAGCGGCAGTATGCACGTGGCAGCCACGAGAAAAAAAAAGGTGGAAGTTTACCGGAAGCACGTTGCTATGCGTTTCCACGCGTGAGAGGGGAGCCTGGGGATAAGAATAGACCGTATTCCATTCGGTTAAGATGACTTTGGGCATTTTTGCTGCCATGGCAACAATAGTTCCTTGCATGTACTATTTTTAATATCACGCAAAAAGGTCATCTTTCAAATTTGAAGTAAATTAAATGGAGTAGATATGACCTCACAAACCTATACACATTTTATATGGACGGAGGCGCCTCCAGTTGAAATCCCTCATACTAGTATGGGGCTATATAAAATGTAAGTATTATACATTATGAATGGGGTGGGAATATAGTATCTATGCTAGCATGCACGAAAATTTTGGAGGAGTGTCCTAGCCTCGTTTCCAGGCCGCACACCCCTCTTTCATGGGGGTGTGGCCTGGGGAAGAGGCTAAAGAGTGTCCCTTCTATTACTATAGCTACATGTAGCTACTCACACATTGGGGAACTTTTTGCTGTCAATGTAGCCTCGTCCCCGGGCTTGAAATGCATGCGAGCTATTGGCTAGAATATGGCTGTGTGTGCTTATGAGACTGAAGCATGCATACCATAGGTGTAGGAAGTAATTTCACTTTGAGGGGGCTGAAGTTGCAAGCTCAGCAGCCATATATAGGCAAATCCAAGCTAGCTAGGGGGGTCTGAGACCTTCTGAGATTGTTTGTGATGCAATTTTGGGTAAAACAGGAAGCGTTGGACCGTCTGACGACCTGCTGCAATGCTTAGTCATACTCCTTTCTAGCTATATATAATCCCATGCGTAGCGCTCAAGTACTTGAGAAGGCGTGGCTCCAAAATAAATACCTGGCGCATACTGCATTACGCTTTCTCAGCTTCCCTACACAGTCGCACATACATGTAAGTGCAAGGTGCAAACGACTTATACTAGAATAACAGAAAGCAAGGCTTTGGGAAGGGGGGGGGGGGGGAGGGGAGGGGGGGGGGCTGTAGCCTACGCCTATGATGCATAGGTGCATATACTAATGAGTAATAGGTGAATTATAAATCTGACGGCTTATAGTCTATGCTTAGCTGAAGCTGACATCATTCTGCTCATGAAATTACATCTGTCCACATTCCACTTTCACTGCAAAACGGTGTATAGCTCTAACAGAGATTAGTATATGTTACTATAGTAACTTAGTGTATGTTACTATAACAACATGCTGTAGTGTCATAGAGCATCCCATAGAAGCTTTGGAAATACAGGAAACGTGTACAGTGCTCCAAAGTAAAGATGTCAACTTTCCATTTTTGGTACCTTACTCTTACTGGTATTGTGAAGAACTATGAAAGTGAAAGTCAATTTTTTACCTGCCACATGTTGACATGCAGCTTCACACCTCATTAGCACCTCATTAGCTATCCATGTAGGGCTTCACATATATGGCTTTAGATACAGAAAAATCCCTTCTGGCAACAAAAGTGAGCACAGCAGCAAGCTATGAAGTTGAGTTTTGGATATTTGATAGAATTGTACATTTCTAATGAGCAAGAGGAATTTGAGCTCTTAACTAGTAGTAAATTTTGATTTCATCTCTAAACACTTTTGGCCCTCAAAATGCTCATTTTGATGTACCATCTCCACATCCTTCGGTGTTAGGCCTCCAAACCTGCACCATTGATGTATCCTTATGAGAAGAATGCTATATACACGTTTGGGCTCTTAACTAGTATCTATTCTTAAGTTTCTGTCTAAAAACTAAATTCTGAATTAGTACGGTACGAGAAGCCGTACAGACACAAATTGGATGGCTAACGAGGTGATATTCTCAGTAAAGTCACAGAAGTAATGGAGATCAACATCTGCCTGGTCAAAACTGACTTCCGCTTTCAAACATTTTCGTAACACCAGGAAAAGTAAAAGTTGACATCTTTACTTTGGAGCACTGTACATGACCTAGAGCTTGGGCAGCTCTATGCTCTAATATAGTGGTCTGACATATCATGCATGACTTCAGCTAATGGATAACAGTCATCAGGTACCGTATCACTATGTATTAGTGATAGATTTCCTGCTCAATGCCAATAGCTCCTCCCTATATGCATAATAGCTGTAGCAGTAAGAGTTGTGTACTGCAACTGGCTCTCGATCTGTGTAGTAGTGAGCACATAGTCTGTAGCTATATCTATACAACATAACATAAGCATTAAAACATCAACACATCTAGACTGAAAACAAACATGCAAAGATGCATATAGGGGTAAAATGTAAACTGTGAGTGGTTATTGATTGCATAGCCCTGTTGACAGTGCAGGGTCCATGCGGATGAGCTACTATCAGCTGTGCATCTACACCTGTTTCCTGGGACGATAATTACATACTAGATGATAACATCATAGGGGATTAAGTAGAAGCATAGGGGTGTGCCAAAATAGCTATATGGCCTGCAGCTGAGTCTGTGAATATATCTGCACCTCAGTCAATATTATAGACTTCAATCACAGGCCTTGACAAATTATACTTTTACCGGGAGATCATCATGCCTCGAGGCATGATGATCTCCCGGCAGACCACAGGGTCTCGAGGCATGATGATCTCCCGGCAGATGGTCATTGTGATGGTCATTATGGGCCACTACCTAAATATGACTACTGTTTCTGATTCTTTGATGAACCAAACTCTCAGCTGATCTTAATTGTTTGCAAACACACAATATCTTATGCGACCACTTCCTTCGTTTATTATTAATCATTGATGATGAACATTGGGGTCATTGCCCTCCCCCCCTCCCCAGCCCCAGCTCCTCTGCCACTGTGATAATAGCCTCCTGTACTTTAAACAAAACATCTGTGGGCCTATGTCTACAGTTTTTGACTGCTAGTTAGGCTTGAGTATATTTTACACACTGCATGGGAACATATCAGTAGATGTGACACTTCTTACTGGGATAAAGCTTGGGAAAAGTTTGATTAGATATTATGTATTCATTACACATACTCAGACTCGTGTAATTGCTGCTAAAATATTAATCTTGATGATCATACAACAATTAATGTATAGTATATGTAATGACCTGGTGCACCCATTCTATTATTAGACAGCTAATTATGTGTATACAAAGCACCTGTATATCTGTAAAGTGAATATTTAGTACACCATGTAATTGCTGCTAAAATATTAATCTTGATGATCATACAACAATTAATAGTATATGTAATGACCTGGTGCTCCCATTCTATTATTAGACAGCCAATTATGTGTATACAAAGCACCTGTATATCTGTAAAGTGAATATTTAGTACACCATGTAATTGCTGCTAAAATATTAATCTTGATGATCATACAACAATTAATAGTATATGTAATGACCTGGTGCTCCCATTCTATTATTAGACAGCCAATTATGTGTATACAAAGCACCTGTATATCTGTAAGGTGAATATTTAGTACACCATGTAATTGCTACTAAAATATTAATCTTGATGATCATACAACAATTAATGTATAGTATATGTAATGACCTGGCGCACCCATTCTATTATTAGACAGCCAATTATGTGTATACAAAGCACCTGTATATCTGTAAGGTGAACATTTAGTACACCATGTAATTGCTGCTAAAATATTAATCTTGATGATCATACAACAATTATTGTATAGTATATGTAATGACCTGGCACACCCATTCTATTATTAGACAGCCAATTATGTACAAATGGAGGTTGAAATCTAACATCAAAAAGAGTGCTGTTGTGGTATTTTCTAAGGTGGCTATTACAGATATGTGTGCGTGGAAGTGGGGAGATAAAGTAATTCCAAGGGTTGTAAGTTACTGTTACTTGGGGATTGAATTTGCTGAGAATGGGTCATGGGATAGTCATGTACAGAAGGTAATTGATAATGGGAAGAAAAAGCTTAATCGTTTGCACCGGTTTGTAAGTAATAGGAATATCAGTACCATTGCAAGGAGATTATTGTTAGTTTCAGTACTTCGTCCTACTTTAGAATACGGTAGTGAAGTGTGGGCTTGTAATAAACGGCAGGCAGCTTCCTTAGAATCCATTCAGCTAGGAGCAGCTAAGAAGATACTTGGCTGCTCTTCCAAAACGTGTAATGAAGCGGTAAGGGGAGATATGGGGTTAGAGTCCTTGAAAGGGAGGAGGGATAGAAGCAAACTTAAGTGGTGGTATAAAGTCAATAAGTTTGATAATGAGCGGTATCCTAGAGTACTATTAGATGCTGAGTGGGAAGTGAAACCATGTAGAGGTAGGCAGAGGAAAACTTGGATGAAAGTAATTAATGAATTGCTGCTGCAGTTAGATTTAGATAGCCAAGAGGTATTAGCTGCAGATAATATTAATTTGTTTTTAGATACGGTAGACGAAGCGTTGAGGGATAGAGAATACAAGGACTTTAATGACAGCTTGAATACTAAAGTTAAGTTGAATCTGTACAAGTCTTTCTGTAAGGAAATAGAATTCAAGAATTATTTGCAGGGGGTAGGTGATCCGGGTACAAGATTATTGTTTAAGTTTCGGTCAGGTACGAACGGTCTGAATGAAGAGTTAGGAAGACATAGGGGTAAAAATGATGATAGGCAGTGTAAATTATGCAGGGGTGAATGTGAGAGTGTGGTACATGTTCTCTGGGAGTGTCCAGCATATGACAGCATTAGAAATAATTTCATGGTTGAATTAGAAAATCTATTGGGGGGGAGGTTTGGGGAGTTTAGTACACTTGATAATTTTAATAAGGCAAGTTTTATTTTAGGGTTTGAGAATTGGAACAGGGATGATTTTAAAGCATTATTAAAGCTAGTTAAGAGCTTTGTATTACTGATATGGGAGACTAGGAAGAAGGAATTGTATGGTGATCAGGATTGTGTGGTCTCTGGTTGTTCTTGCTCTTGTCCTCTGACTGGAGGTCTTACAAGCTCCGCCTGCGTCTGTGGGTGCGTGGTCAATGGCGTAAGCGCTACGGCAGCAACATGAGTATATTATGTGTATACAATTCACCTGTATGTATCTGTAAGGCGAATATTTAGTACACCTTTTCGCTTATATGTACTATAGCCTGCAAATGCCACTTATCGTCTCACTGCAAGACTTCCAGTCGACTGTACCTTCCCAGATTGCTCATACTTTGTTGGCATCAGTAACAACAGTGAAGATTCCCAGTTCCTTGACTTCACACTTCAAGCCAGCACTCCAGGATGGGTCTCTGTGGGCTTCTCAGAGAGTAAGAACATGGTATGAAGGAATTTAATTCTGTATAATTATGAGACTATACTTCCCAAGATCCCTGCAGCTTAATATAACAATGTTAGCCATGCATGCAGTGTAGAGTCTGAGAGGAAATCTTTTTGGTGTAAGCGTAACTATTCACTTCCAACAAAGGGGCCTGCTGGTACATTTAATTATATTTCTTGAATGGTAGTTCTCTTTTCAACTGCATAGCAAAAAGTGGGCTTTCTAGTCTCATTGTGTTTATCAACAGGACAGCCTGAATATGTAATTACACTTTGACCTACAAGGACAACGTAATTACACTTTGACCTACAAGACTGTCCAGCTTTGTGTGTACATAAATAAGAACACGGAAGAAAAGTGGAAGGGGTATGAGCCTGTAATTAAGCCTGTACATGTGCTGTAATTGAAACCTCTCACTTGGGTAGTAAACATGTACTGGGCATACTGCTCTACAGTCTGTATGAAGCACATGCAATCCACAGTCTGTATGAAGCACATGCAATCCACAGTCTGTACGAAGCACATGCAATCCACAGTCTGTATGAAGCACATGCAATCCACAGTCTGTGTGAAGCACATGCAATCCACAGTCTGTATGAAGCACATGCAATCCACAGTCTGTACGAAGCACATGCAATCCAGTCTGTATGAAGCACATGCAATCCACAGTCTGTATGAAGCACATGCAATCCACAGTCTGTATGAAGCACATGCAATAAAGATTATGGGCACACATCCCGCTCCAGTCTCTTCTCGCAATTAATTTGGAAAGACAGCACTTTTGAATTGGTGTTGCCAAAACACTTCCCAACCTCTTTTGGTTTGTTCAATAACGTGCATGGTGTGAATGTGACTACTATACTGCGGCATATACAGGAGGTTTTGATCAGTCAGCCAAACTCTGAAAATTATAGTCACTTATGTAATCCTTATTGCTTAATTGTGCTCTTGATTAAATTCTAAGTTTCATACGTATATTTCAAGGACGAATATAGAATTTATGGCTGGGAAGAGTATACATGAGTAGCCATAATAATTATGATAGTGCCTGTCTTAATCTTAGATATTGGTTATACATATCACACAGTTCAGTGCAGATGTCCTGGGCTGTAACAGGTACCAGGCTACTGATGAAGTTCGTGCGGTTGATACTTGGAATCCCAGCTCTCCCGATAGATACAACATCCTAAATAACCAGGTACAGCTGGAGCACAGTCATGCAGTATAACTACTATACCGTATAGCGCCAAAATTTTTGAGGGACAAAATTTTCGCAGATTGGTCATGCTGAAACATTTCACGGAAATAAATTTCACGGACCGAGGATTCTGATAGCCACGCCCATTTTGAGAGATCACTTCTAGTAGTAGTGGATAGTTGTAGCTAGTCTCGTGCCAGACGTTCACGCCTGGGCACAAGACTAAGCTGCAGCTACGCCATGCTCTGCTGCTCACTTTCCTATTTCTATTCCGGTGTGAACTTCGCGTACCGACCTCTTTTCAGCGTTTGCTGGAGCTTAAACATGTGTCTTACGTCCCTGTTAGCAGACGCGATAGTACTGCTTTCGAGAGCGGATCCCGAGGATCCGGTAGCTTTGTGTTGTCAGTCTGTTTGTAGAGAGCCATTACGAATCATAAAGCGATGTGTAAAGCATTTCGCGAGCTTAATTTTCGCGGTGTGAGACGATTTCGTGAAAACCACAAAAATTATGCGCCTCGGAAATTTGGCGCTATACGGTAATGATGTCGAAGTTTATGTTTAATCTGCATAGCTAGTATTGAATATTATAGCATGCGTAGATCCTATGGTAGAATTTCTTTTCCTATACAGGAAAATATTTGCCAATATAGTGCAGGATATGAAGATGGTAGGATCTACTGCAGGTGAATTTAGCAAGGCTATATAGCCTATGTCATGCTCAATTGCTTCCCTTGTTACAAGAGTCTACATGTATAGCTTCAGCCGTCTGATTCAAGGAGATGGCACAGATACAAACCTTAACTTGGATGGGGAATACTACCTGCTCTTTGGAACGGGGAACACACCAGCAGGTGCATTTGACCTACATATAATCCAAAGCTCTTAAAATCTGTGTGTTTGTAGTGACCAGCAATTGGATTTGTGTTCCCAGTTTGTAGTGACTAGCAATTGGATTTGTGTTCCCAAGAACACTCTTCACCCCATTGATTTTCCAGAGCATATGTGCATTGAGGAGTAGATTGAGGCCCGTTGTTTCTCAGCATGTACTGGTAAAATGTCAATACTCGGTCAATCTACCGTCCTTGCCAAGCTACTTGTGTGAACAGAGTAGCCAAGCCACAGACATCAAATCCAATTGCCTTTACTCTACTCCACACATGCACGCAGTACATCACACCATCTGCCTACTCAAGAAATTCCTTGAATACTAAGGACATTGCCTAAACAGTAGCTTCTGCGTAGTCTTTTTATCATGGTCTCCTCCTCAAACTTCATCATTCTTTTGTGCAGTCACTCCTGGTCAAGATGGCTTTACATATCACCAGGAAATTCCACCAATGAGCCCACAAAGGGTTAACCCCGTGACTGCCGAGGGGGAAGTAAGACCTACTCGGAGTACTTTCAGGGAGAAGCTCAAGAAAGCGCATGGTATCTTGATGATTATAGCTTGGCCGGTGTTGGGTGGGGTGGCTGCATTTTTTGCAGCATGGATGAAAGCAGTGCTGCCAAATGGAGAATGGTTCCAGGTAAGACTAAGAACAGCATCCATCAGGTCTGGCATCCATGTAACAGTAATGAATGTGTGACGAGCTATAGTGCCAGGGGTCGATATAACTCACTCTGTATGTACATGAGCAAGTGATCACGCATTGTAATAATAATATGATTTATTGCCGACACAGGTCCATCGTGCGTTAATGCTGACATCTCTCTTTGCGGGAGGTTTAGCTTTCATCTTTATTTTTGTAGCCAACAAGGATGGTGACCCTCGGGGGTTCATTTATGAGAGAAAGGTAACTACCTGTTAAGATTCTTATTATAGCTATCTCACTGTAGAGTAATGAGAAGGCACTATGATTTGTAAGAAATGGTAAGATTGTTAATTTACCAGATATATATTAATAGTAAGCTTACATTTTTAATAGCAGTTCCCAAGATTGTTAATAAAACCTGGGGGATCAAGACGTCTGCTTCACTCATTACATAATGGACAGTTTCAAACAGTTGATGTGCACATGTCCTGAACTGAAGTTGTTTGATACGCATGCGCAAACACACACCCTTGGAGTAAACTTTTTTTTGTGTCCACTTATTTTAGCATTGCTAGTTTTGGTAAATTTAATGGCTCACTAAAACGCTTGGCTTTACAGTAATCTTCCACATAATTATATACGTTACCTGGTAGTGATATTTACTTTATTTTGCACTTCATAGTAACTTCAGTTCCGTTTATGTACTTCTATTCCATAGTCAAAAAATGTTGCTCACTTTGTAATTGGAATCACAGTGATGGCGCTGCGTATTTTCAATGTGAGTACATGTATATAGCTACTAGCCTCGTTCCCAGTCTCCACTCCTGTTTTGTTCACATGTAGTAGTAATCGTGTGAAAACAGCTGGGAGTGGAGACTGGAAAGAGGCTACACTATAGCTTCTGATTCTCACGCAAGAAAGGAATAGCCTCATTCCCAAGCCTTCACCCCAGCTTTGTTGTACAGCCTCGTACCCGTACCCATGCCTCCCCTTGCAGTACAGCCTCGTACCCAGGCCTCCCCTTGCAATTTTTTCACAGCCGTGAAAAGAAGCTGCGAAGGGAGACCTGGGTAGGAGGCTAGATAACCTGGGAAAGAGGCTGAGAAAGGAACCTATGTGCTATTTGCAAGACTGTGCATGTATGCTGCTTGAATTAATATATGTATTAGATTTGGTGTAGCATTTTATATCCTCTATGAATTATTTCCATTATAGCCTATTCTTGCTCTGTTTCGTTGCCAACCTGACAGCGAATAGTAAGTTACAAAAACATACAACCATGCACTATTCACATCTTTGGCAACCTTTTGTGATGAGCCTGGGATGAGCACAGTAGATCTCGTGTGGTAATGCATTACATCAGCCCTCATACCATAGGCAGTGCAAATTATGTTGGGGTGAATGTGAGAGTGCTATGTAAAATGTCCCATATATGATAGCATTAGAATAGATCTGTTTTTATGATAGGGTGTGAGAATTGGGACAGGTATGATTTTAAAGCCTTAATTAAAATTTAATTTGCTTAAGTGCTTTATATTATTAATCTGGGATACTCCGTACTACAATCGAGATGGTGCCATCTCTGGTGGTTGCACTTGCTCTTGTCTTCTGACTGGAGACTTACGAACTGTGCCTGTGTCTGTGGGGGTGTGGTCAATGGCGTAAGTGCTATGGCAACAACATGAGTATATTTGGGGCGAGCCTGAGCGAGCCCCACACTAGCGAGTCGAATTCTGCTATCGTGTCTATATTATTATCATTATGGTACGTACGTCTTACCGAATCTAAATACAAAATTCTAATTTTGCGTATTACGCATTACGTCACTACATTTGTGGCACGAGCAGCAATGGAAGCTACTGGAAGTTTGCAGGCCCAATAGGCCAAGGTACATCAATCTAAGTTCGTTTTTATGTTGCTTACATGGCGAAGAAGGGCTAGACAGTGATAGTAATCCAGTTTTGGAATGTTTTGGTTAGCGTTGCAAAATTGCTGAGTCAGCATTTTCGGTAACAGCTTGCAAGAAGAGATCAGCCCAACCATTATTTAGCTTTCACGTACGTTTAACCTAGAATTACTAGTAACTGCGCACAATCCTCAACCTTGTCTTTATGTATGCTTAGACTTTAACACTGCTGGATGTAGTCTTGTCTGCTACCATAGTAGACCATATAGTGATTTGTGGTACAACAGGTTTCTGTATGATATACTTAGTTCAGAGAAGCTCCCTCTTATAATTTAATAAGTGTTATTAGCTAGGTAGCTTGTACGGTTGTTGGAGTTGACTGTGGGCAGCATATAAATGTATAATAATATGCATTTTTATGCTGTATGTGCAGAATTTTGATTACCTAAGTCAGGAGCCCATAACCCAAAGGGAAGGAGCGTTAAACTAGTGATTCCACCTGTTGTCGAATGGCACCTACAAGAAAACTCCGTAATTATATGGAATGCCTGGTTTACTACTCTACTAGACTAAGTACTAAGCGCTTACATAGCACTTACCATATAAGCTTAAGGAGTTTTGTGCAAGTGCCATTCGACAACAGGTGGAATCAGCATACATACACAAGTTTAACGCTCCTTCCCGGGTTATGGGCTCCTGCTTTAAGTTCTCTCAAAACTTTCCCATTTATGTGCACAATCATGTTGTGATGTGGGTTCTTTTTATAAATAAAATAGCTATGGAGAAGTAGAACATGAAAAAGTGAATGAAGTGATCATAGCATGATACAAGGCTCCTCTGTAACTTAAAGTCTCAGCACAAATCAAGAACATGAATGCACAATAGAACAGCACCCGTATTACTTCTCACAATTGGCTGTCTCGTAAGAATAGCGTCCAGGCTACTGTTAGAGTGGTTACTGCAGTATCTATGAGCCCTATTTAGTCATACAATCCGATCACTGTTGTATTACTTCCACTTTGAAATGCTCATTTGCTAATATAATGCACAGACACTCGCTCAGGCTCGCCCCACAATGTCCTACATTTGGCTAGTATTATTACTAATAAACTCCAAAGTGTATGTAACTAAATGAAGTGTAAACAGATTTGCTGCCTTCCTTCATTGCCTGAGAACTGGTATCTGTACTCACCCATTGAAAAATGATCCTCAACCTACTCTAATCGTCACGCACGTGAAAAACTGCACCAGGCTCACAGTACACGTGCCTGAGAATGAGGCTATACACACCCTACGCTAATTCTCAGATTCCTAAAATATTGTGCTTGCATGAGCTAGTGTAGAACACCCCCGGGTGACTCACACATTGCATGAGCTAGTGTAGAACACCCCCGGGTGACTCACACATTAGCGCCCAATGCCCAAACCCCTGCACACCAACACTGGGTATGCCTGCATGATTTGATCTCTATCTTTACTGCTACAGTCGCTGGATGTTCAATATCAGCCATGGCAAATTGATCGGATATACAGCAAGCCTCCTTTCATGTAAGCTATAATTTGTTTCCATGCACTGTGGTTGGAGGGCAGCGAATGAGACAATTCCTGCTATTCAGTAAAGTAGTGCTATGTTAATATTCTCTGCATATTACTTAGCAGATTGCATGTACACAGACTAGACAAAGCTCATGCGGCACAAAACAAGACAAGTTGTAGTACACCGAACAATCAAGCAATCTGTATTAACCTGTCACAACTGCTCAGCATGCGTTTCATGTGTGTAATTAAATTCATGCTAAGTAGCTATTGCCTGATTCTATTAAATTTTGATGACGCATTTTAATGACTCTTTTCTCTTTCCAGCTACAAATACTGCAATAGGAATATCACTCTTCTTGGAGACATCAAATGCAGCCTTTGGACTGTACTTGACATTCTTAGTGTTTACAATACTTCTATACACGGCACTGTATATCAACTTTGTCACATCACAGTACAACCCAAAGCAAGAGAGTATGTATGTACATATAATATACCGCTGATGTTGCCATCTTCATAGCTAGACTCTTTCTGCCCATAAATTGTGTAAATTGAATTATAAACTTAACCTTAAAATGGTTATATCAGTTGCATAGAAGTAGTTTATCATGGCACACTTGCATAAAATTATTTCCAAATGGAACATTAGTCCTATACATATTAACAAGAGCTTCAAATTATAGTGGTCTTAATTCCAATCGAATAAATTCCATTTGGACTCGGATCAGTGTATGATTTCAACAATCTTATTAGTTAAATTTGCACAGTCGGTTTTTCCAGTGAGCGATAACTATGAGGGCCCTGGTATTTTAATATATCCTTTGTGCTACTGTCCACCTGCAGTTATGCTGAGCCTCCAAAATAGGTTAGAAATATAGACTCATTATCAACAGCTCTCTTGCTGGAAATTAGTTGATCGTGTGATTTCAAAAACTATCAGAATCTGTAAGATAAGTAATTGCAAAACTGATTAGTGCTCCAACTTATAACATTTGCCAAAGGAAATATATTAATGGTTATTCTATGTACACATTCTATATATAGTCTGGAATGCATATTAATATGGCTAAGACCATCATAACTTCATGGTCTTTCTAGTATACAATGTTATTACTATGTCATAGGCATGTCTATCAATATTATGTTCAATGGTTCATCCTCAGATTCACTTGGCACTACTACAAAGAAAGAAGAAAGACCACTGGTCCTGAAGGAGCTCAAGAATCGCCAATCCAAGGTGACATCATTGTTATGTATGTGCTCCCACTTGCCTTGTCCAGTCTACTAGTATCCATTTCAGTGCCTCGCATATTTATCAGCAGTCTATACTCTTTCCCATATATATATGCCACAAGGTTCCCTGGGTTGCTCTTCTTCTGTTTCTGGCGGTAACACTTCCACTGCTGATCATGGTCATTATTCTTATTGCTGTGAAATGAATCAACTTGTACTGTATATATGATTTATTGCACTGCACCATCATATTTTCATTGGTTCACCATCTTTGGCCATGCATGTTTCATCTCATCTGGATCTATAATATATTCCCAGCTGGAGTATTAAAATATATAGTTTTCTGCTGCTGTACATGCATTGATAAGTTGCATGTACTTACTAGTTGCCCTGAAGTGCTTTATCATTGTACATTACAACATGGATCATAATTTTATTATATACAAAAACACAAAATTTACATGGTACCATTTGTTTCTTTCAAGCTTATAAAGAGAGTTATGATTATTTCCTTTTGGCTTTCTTTTGCATGGGATTGTCGTGAAATAGATTAATTCTTGCAACTGTGGCAACCACCGTAGGTTAAAATTATTCTATCGTTTTGACAGTGGATAGCTATAGACCGAAAAAAAACTGAGGGGTTAACGTTGTTCTAACCACTGTAACAGTTGGTTGCCTGATTCAGAATTGCAAAATTGGATCCAGAGGGGTGAAAAAAGGTTCATCATGCATTCACATTTTTAATTTAACCCCATGTTCTGATCAATAAAAAGAACAAGCGGCTCAGGTGTAGGCTATGATTGTAATATATGAACATGTAGGGGCATTGCTGGCATATGAATATCATTGACATTCACAAACTGGATGATACCATATGGTGCTTCCTTACTTGAACCCCCCACTCATCTTTACTACTGCCTAACTATTCAAGGAATGATTTCCACTTCCCATATACAGCACCGCAAAAACATGAGCGTTGTTTTAACCCAGCTAGTTGCAATTTAAAAAAACGTCATGTTTTTGCAGTGAGCACATGCACTCGGCTCCTATCTTACACGATCTGATCCAAATATCACTGAATATTATTAATGACTACGAATCTTCTCAACGACCTGCAAGTTTGCTATAATGCACTATAGTCAGCCATTGCTGAACAAGAGTCAATTAATCTCATTCGTGAGATTATTAATGCGATTCATAGCCAATTAATTATATTCATGACTATAAAACCACTAGATCAGCTGTCAAGGTTAGAAAAAAGGAAGTTTTAGGCTACTTATTAATTATTCATAAGCTAATAAGCTTGATGCTCTCTGACTGCTTCTGGTGACTCTGGAACAATAACAGAATTTAGCAACTGGAAGCTGCAATCCAGTAACAGATGCCTCCATCCATAATATTGTCTGCGTGACTCACTGTCAACGTCATCTACAATCAAGTCTCGAGAAACATGCCAGGGTTCTCACCTCATGTTTTCTTCTTTCTAACAAAGACTGATAAGTCCTAGGCAGTTTGTATATAAACATCTGTGTGCAAATTTATGAATTGGTGCCACATAGGGCAGAGCAACTTGTAAACTGTCCTGTTGATAAGAATTGTTTTGAAAATTGAATAGTTAACTTCTCGGTGTGGACAATCGGTAAATCAAAATCTGTAGCTATAGTTACCTATTACATCACACACAAACATTTGTATTGTAAAACACAGTCCAACTGGAAAGTGTAGAACACTAAAGTAGGTTGTCTAAAAGCACAGTAGCTAGCCACTCATATCATGAGCTGAAGTTATACTGAATTATGTGCTTTATATGGTCGGTCGTCTTTTTCAGTTATGCTACCTTTGCTTAAAATGAGAAGTATAGGTTTCAGTGCTCAGCATTGCTCCACAGCATAACATTATGCCAATGGACTACAGTAACTTCTGTTGTCACAGTTGAAGGTGTATAATTTTTTAAGGTAACTATGCATCACGACTACTATGACATAATAATAATATTATGTGCAGTCTGCGACATGACTCATGACCCTCATCCCATTCCCCAGGCTGAGACTGAGCCTACTGCTAATATCAAAAGCCACACCACTTACTAGCCTCGTACCCAGGCCTCCCCTCGCAGCTTTTTTCGCAACCGTGGAAAAAATGCGGTTTCGAAAAAAGCTGCGAGGGGAGGCCTGGGTACGAGGCTAACCACTTACCAGGTTTTAGGTATACATGTATTATTATTATTAAAAATTCTGGTGACTACCAGAAATATTAATTGCATCGCCCTGCCCAGGCCCCTCCAAGACCCAAGACATCATCACACCTCCTCAAAATTTACTATGGCTATATTATATATTATGCAATGCTTCCTTATTAGGCAATTACACCGTTAAAAAATTAAAGACTCAATTGCATAATACTGGTCAGGCGGAAGAGTGCGTCAGCACTTTGAAATAATTATTGTGCACCAGAAAATTACGTCATGCGAATGCATACTGGTAAATAAATGCAGTTTATATACGCTCTATCTAGCTACCTTGATGTACCTTGACCGAGCTGCAAGGGCAATTGTTACCTAAATTACTATAGCTAGCGCAATAATAACTCACGTGAGTACCACCTCATGTGATCTTCAATAAGGGATACTATTGACAAGTGATTACAACTGTTTGCATAAACGCCATTGTCATTGTCATACATATACGCAGCTTTACATTTATCTTGGGTCGGCGGGCGGCTGCTAGCCACTAGAGTTGATTTTGTATACTACTGGTTGAATCGATCATTGAATTTCACTGCGATTCCTAGAGCACTTTTTAGTTTGGGAAGTTAAGCAAAAACCTCTGAGATGTATGTATCAGTAGCTAAAAAAATAAAGCCAAAAATAAGACCACTGCACCTATAGCTACGCACCTAATATAGCAGCTGTTAATTGGCAAATTGCCAGCACTGTGTTGGGATAATGGACACAATATTTTGTCTAATACACAAGCATATTTACTACACAACTCTTACTTGAATTTTGAAGTTCTTCCCCTTTTTGTGAGTGATTGAAGTTTTCATAGTTAATAAATTTCCAGCATATAAAAACAATTCAAAATTGCAGCATTTGATGTGATTGACAGCAACACTCTAGATCACACATGTGAATTCACTGGTCCTATTTCTCCTGAAGACATGGACCGAAATCCGAACCAGACCTTGGTGACTCTGTCACCAGCAAAGTGACTGAAAAGAAGGACTATGACTGTGAATATAAAAAGAAACTTTACACGAAACGAGAAAGACGAAATCACCCAAAGACTACTGAGCCCTAAAATATACAGAAATATTGCAACTAGTATCCAGATCAGAGTTTCAATTCTGGCTGTGAAATAGTGCTCAACTTTTTGCTGCCCGTGGCGCTGTCCCACTATGTAGACAAGGTGGCAGTAGGGGAAATAGAAAACAATGAGGAAGGAAAAAAAACACACACCACAGACGATCCAGCCATCAATTGGGCTCATAGCCAGTGGAACAATCCTGAAAGCAATATACGATGATAAACACATTACAAAAATGTTAAAATAGCTTGTCAGACTCCCGTGAACAGGGTCTATAAATGCACTAAAGGGTACGGTCAGATGACGCTCCATCTTCTCGTAGTAGGGTAACCAATACCGCGATGAAAAGTACAAGCAGATTAGCAGTATCACTGGAAGCCAATTCACAACATTACAGAGTGTTGGCTCACGATAGTGAGGTGATAGCATGCTTCTCAACTGATGCCACTCCCAGTTTAGTTCGAACATTGGATAGGACCACCACTTCCATGGCTTCATAGGTCCAAGGGTATAGTGGAAGATCATTAATTCTTCGGGTGGTATTAACCAATATGAGAGCATATAATACACACCGATATCTGCATTGTATCCTGCAGGGAGGCGCATGTATCCTTCGCCGGGCACTTTCTCACTCGCATTGAACATCACGGAATATTTCAGCTCAGGAAAGTATGAATTCAAGAAACCTTGGTCCCCTTCGTCGTAAGATTCCAAACATCCGGAACCCAACTTTGACTTCATGTCATTAAATATTTTCTGTGAAGGTTCTAGTACAATTACTCCGGTGTTGAAGAGATCGGAGTGTCGCAATGATGCACAGAAATTCCCACAACGAAACATGTGATCAATATTGCGAAGGACTAAAGCATCTGAGTCAATAAACACTACCTTTCTGTACTCAGTCAACGTCCATATTAATAGTTTAGTGAGCACTTTCACAAATCTTGGTGAAAAACCCTTGTAAGGATTTGGCAGGGACTGTACAGACTTGATGATCCAGCCATCATTCTGTAGCACCTTCTTCGTGCTCTCAGTGACGTCCTCTGTGCACAATACAATGCAGTCTCTGTCGGTCTTCGAGTTCCTCAAAGATTGACCAAGAACTCGGACTCCGAGCATATATACATCTCCGTACAACAATGTGACATAGGCTTCTTGCGAGTTTAGCTGGGTGTCAGTCCGCACTGTACTAGCACAGATGCAACTAGAAAATCCAAAAACAGTAAGATAAACGATTCTCACGAGAAGACCTTCCATGACGCAGGGCTTAGCTCCGGTGTCCTCTTGCGGTACATCCGGCTTCCAGAAGGGATATGACATCATAATGCAGCTATCAAAGTTATGCCCCACCCTCCCCAGTAGGAGGAGGGTGGGGCAAGGGTGGGAATTTGAACATCAAATGCCCAACCCCCAGGGGAAACTCAGATTTACCCACACCATGGGACACAAGTGACAACAAAATACTATGTACCTACTCCTGACAAACTTCATGATGTATTACGTACTCTTAAGTACCAGTATATAAATTAAGAAGCACCTTTAATGTAGCTAACAGTTGTTTATCAATGTATGATCCCTGACAACAGGCAATTAGAATTGAGTTGGACACTATTCACAGCAATGTATACCCTCACCTAGTTAGTGGTATGCAACCAGAACAGGAGAACACCTGTCTGTGCATTATGGCTAAGAATGACTCTAAATGAGTTGACTTTGTGCAGGCAAAGGTCATTTATAAATATGCGATAGATAGCTATGTAATTAAATCACTGGAAAAGGAAACGGTTAATATCGAGATTGACGTGGTTGTCTGGCTTTCAGACAGGAGTACAGACAACTACCTGTGGAAGTGCATCATGACTAAACTCCTTTTATGCGTGTTTCAATTTGCTCCTGAGCTACATATCTACGAATACTTCTCAGAATGGCTAAACTGAGACTCAGATAGCCATGTTTGTTTTAATCCTTACCTTTTTGCAGGTCTAAATTCTATTTAGATCATGTAGCTAGAGATCTTCCTTTGAAATGATAAGGATTCCCGCACTTACATGAAGGGTGTGTCCCACATACGAAATGTAACCATTTGCTGATCAGTTTGTGATCCATGAAGATAGACAATACGAACTGAGTCAAACATTATTCACAACAATGTATATCTCACATGGGGTGTGTCTGGTATGCAATCTGGGAGCAGGTGTAGACTCAGGCTATAAATTCTAGTTAAATATATGACCCTGAATAACTCGAACTGTCCGGCCCTCCCCTTTTTTCCTTTGTGTGAGGTAGCTACAGGTGTGTATATAGTTAATGTGCAATGTATATCTCACATGGGGTGTGTCTGGTAAGCAATCTGGGAGCAGGTGTAGACTCAGGCTATAAATTCTAGTTAAATATATGACCCTGAATAACTTGAACTGTCCGGCCCTCCCCTTTTTTCCTTTGTGTGAGGTAGCTACAGGTGTGTATATAGTTAATGTGCAATGTATATCTCACATGGGGTGTGTCTGGTAAGCAATCTGGGAGCAGGTGTAGACTCAGGCTATAAATTCTAGTTAAATATATGACCCTGAATAACTTGAACTGTCCGGCCCTCCCCTTTTTTCCTTTGTGTGAGGTAGCTACAGGTGTGTATATAGTTAATGTGCAATGTATATCTCACATGGGGTGTGTCTGGTAAGCAATCTGGGAGCAGGTGTAGACTCAGGCTATAAATTCTAGTTAAATATATGACCCTGAATAACTTGAACTGTCCGGCCCTCCCTTTTTTCCTTTGTGTGAGGTACATGTAGCTAAAGATGTGTATATAGTTAATGTGCAAGGATGTTTGGTAAACACTTTTGTGTAGGCAGAGTACTGGCATATACATGCAACATTGTAGCTAATTCCAGTCCATTCACACATGGACTGATCATGGTCTCATGATCTGGTGCCCTTCCTTTGAAATGATAAGTGTGGGATCACTACGATAGCACTATTTTGTTGTTCACTATGAGGTTGTCACTTTTCCGAAAATGGAATAATGTCCCATGGCCACCCCCCCTAGTATGCCCCACCCTCCTCCTACTAGGGAGGGTGGGGCATAACTTTGATAGATGCATAAATTGTACGCACTACAATCTACAGCTGACATCAGTGGAAGACTCGAAGAGGTATCTCAATTCAAGACTCATAAGAATTATATGTAAGTGGGGTAGGTACCTATAAAAACTCTGAGGTAGGGAAACATTACCGAGAGGTACCAGCATCACAATTTCTGTGACTGTATACCTCAGCAGTCTCCTGCCTGAAATGTGAGGCATTTACTATTAAACTTCCCAAATTTGGGCTGGGAAATGAATGTCACCACTATCATGCTATGGGCCCCCTGGACAAGCCTCTCACACTCCAAGTCTAATCTCACAGGCCTATAATTTTCACCAAATCAGAGTTTGGGCTGGGAAACAAATGTCACCACTGCGATGCTAGGGGCCTCCCCTTTAATTGTAGGCATCAGCCTCACATTCTCCGACTGTAGTCTCCCAGCCCTATCGTCAAAAACGACTATAGAAGGTTTGGGTTGGGAAACAAATGTCACCGCTGCGATGCTAGGGGCCTCCCCTTTAATTGTAGGCGTCAGCCTCACATTCTCCGACTGTAGTTTCCCAGCCCTATCGTCAAAATCGACTATAGAAGGTTTGGGCTGGGAAACCAATATCACCGCTGTGATGCTAGGGGCCTCCCCTTTAATTGTAGGCGTCAGCCTCACATTCTCCGACTGTAGTCTCCCAGCCCTATAGTCAAAAAACGAGTATAGAAGGTTTGAGCAAATTGAAACATGCATAAAAGGAGTTTAGTCATGATGTATTTCCACAGGTAGTTGTCTGTACTCCTGTCTGAAAGCCAGACAACCACGTCAATCTCGATATTAACCGTTTCCTTTTCGAGTGATTTAAATTACATAGCTATCTATCGCATATTTCTTTGCCTGCATAAAGTCAACTCATTTAGAGTCATTCTTAGCCATAATGCACAGACAGGTGTTCTCCTGTTCTTGTTGCATACCAGACACACCCACTAACTAGGTGAGGGTATACATTGCTGTGAATAGTGTCCAACTCAATTCTAATTGCCTGTTGTCAGGGATCATACATTGATAAACAACAGTTAGCTACATTAAAGGTGCTTCTTGTTTGGCTTAATTTATACTGGTACTTAAGAGTACGTAATAGCTACATCATGAAGTTTGTCAGGAGTAGGTACATAGTATTTTGTTGTCACTTATGGCATAATGTCCCATGGTGTGGGTAAATCTAATGGGGGTTGGGCATTTGATGTTCAAATTCCCACCCTTGCCCCACCCTCCTCCTACTGGGGAGGGTGGGGCATAACTTTGATAGCTGCATAACCATGCCCTTCGATTAGGCTAAGTACATCCAAATTGGATGCCGGCGAGTGCACATGATTGCCTACTTTTCTGAATTCTTAGTTTCTTACAGAGTTGGCTAGCCTAGAGTGCATATTGTAGGGAAAAAAAAAAAATGGGTAACCCTCTTCTCCCAACGGAACCCTAGGCCATGTGACACTGCCACGTTAAGGGGTGAACGGGCAGGTCTGACCGAGCCTTCAGCCTTTCGTCATCAGGTCTGTTTAGTGTGTCAGGCTATGAGACCACCGTGGCAGTTGCCAAACCACGTTACCCTCTACCTGAACACACTTGGTCACAGCCCGGAGCTAACTGCTCCACCCACTATACATATGTTAGCATATTTATTAGGTTTGTAAAAAAAATCCTCGATTTGCTTATGGGTTTAATTAAACCGATTACGTGACGTCATACGTTAATTACGCCACATGGCTCTAGTGCATGCCGTATCGAGTTTTTGAGCCGAATTTGTCGCCAAATAGAGTTGCTACAGACGCTTTCACTACAAATTTTAAAGATTCAGGATGGATGATTTTGATTTTGGGCGTTTGGAGATCTTAAGAGCCAGGGTAAGCCAAACTTGGCAGTAAGAAAGGGTGGAAGGTGGAAGTGAGGTATGTTTGTGTGGCTATAGCTCCATGAGGCAGTACGCTAGAAGTATGGGACTTGTGCCATCTAAAAGATAGAAGGTCAGTGATTCTAGCAATTTCATTTATGGGGATGACACGCCTTTAGGTTTGGAGCTATGGGCCTCCATATTGAGGCATCGTCAGGAAAAATTTCCGTGCCTAGATGTATTGAAAACACACTTCTATGACGCCACATGCTTTGGGAATCAAAGACGGATCCTAGGCTGTACTGTCCGTGGCAGTTTCCAAACCGTGTTACCCTCAACCTGAACACGTACATGCCCGGAGCTAAAGATGACGTAATCCCACTTTTTGGAGGGCAAACGCGCGAGTTCGCAGGTCCATAAGTACATAGCTGCAACTGTAAAAGACTCCCTCAGATGTCAGTCAATCTTAGTAAGTCATGTCCTATAGTTCTCTCTGTTTCGGCTGCAATGAAAACGTGCTGTCGCCGAATTCACTTGCCCTCCGGAAGTGACATTACGTAATTGGACACGCCCCTTGCAATCCATCTATACTAGATTACTTACTTGCTTGGTAAAAAAAATTGTCAAGTTACAGACACTTTAAAACAGGACTAAACTAATCATGTAGGTATCGTGGCCATGGCTGCAAATCACGCCTTGACGAGCACTGTTGGGTGTGTGGGGGGAGGTTGCAAACAGCAATTACAAAGACACAAGTAGTGTACCAAAAGAGATACTTGGCAGCAGCAGAAGTGCTTCAGGTTCGACACAGTAGCATCACTAATTTAGGCATAGGTTGCTTAGCGTCCAGAGTCATAACTCCGGTGTTGGCAGCCCGATTTTACTTGCAGTCAAGAGCTGGTAACTATACCCAGTCTATCACGCACTAGCGGCAGTATGCACGTGGCAGCCACGAGAAAAAAAAAGGTGGAAGTTTACCGGAAGCACGTTGCTATGCGTTTCCACGCGTGAGAGGGGAGCCTGGGGATAAGAATAGACCGTATTCCATTCGGTTAAGATGACTTTGGGCATTTTTGCTGCCATGGCAACAATAGTTCCTTGCATGTACTATTTTTAATATCACGCAAAAAGGTCATCTTTCAAATTTGAAGTAAATTAAATGGAGTAGATATGACCTCACAAACCTATACACATTTTATATGGACGGAGGCGCCTCCAGTTGAAATCCCTCATACTAGTATGGGGCTATATAAAATGTAAGTATTATACATTATGAATGGGGTGGGAATATAGTATCTATGCTAGCATGCACGAAAATTTTGGAGGAGTGTCCTAGCCTCGTTTCCAGGCCGCACACCCCTCTTTCATGGGGGTGTGGCCTGGGGAAGAGGCTAAAGAGTGTCCCTTCTATTACTATAGCTACATGTAGCTACTCACACATTGGGGAACTTTTTGCTGTCAATGTAGCCTCGTCCCCGGGCTTGAAATGCATGCGAGCTATTGGCTAGAATATGGCTGTGTGTGCTTATGAGACTGAAGCATGCATACCATAGGTGTAGGAAGTAATTTCACTTTGAGGGGGCTGAAGTTGCAAGCTCAGCAGCCATATATAGGCAAATCCAAGCTAGCTAGGGGGGTCTGAGACCTTCTGAGATTGTTTGTGATGCAATTTTGGGTAAAACAGGAAGCGTTGGACCGTCTGACGACCTGCTGCAATGCTTAGTCATACTCCTTTCTAGCTATATATAATCCCATGCGTAGCGCTCAAGTACTTGAGAAGGCGTGGCTCCAAAATAAATACCTGGCGCATACTGCATTACGCTTTCTCAGCTTCCCTACACAGTCGCACATACATGTAAGTGCAAGGTGCAAACGACTTATACTAGAATAACAGAAAGCAAGGCTTTGGGAAGGGGGGAGGGGAGGGGAGGGGGGGCTGTAGCCTACGCCTATGATGCATAGGTGCATATACTAATGAGTAATAGGTGAATTATAAATCTGACGGCTTATAGTCTATGCTTAGCTGAAGCTGACATCATTCTGCTCATGAAATTACATCTGTCCACATTCCACTTTCACTGCAAAACGGTGTATAGCTCTAACAGAGATTAGTATATGTTACTATAGTAACTTAGTGTATGTTACTATAACAACATGCTGTAGTGTCATAGAGCATCCCATAGAAGCTTTGGAAATACAGGAAACGTGTACAGTGCTCCAAAGTAAAGATGTCAACTTTCCATTTTTGGTACCTTACTCTTACTGGTATTGTGAAGAACTATGAAAGTGAAAGTCAATTTTTTTACCTGCCACATGTTGACATGCAGCTTCACACCTCATTAGCACCTCATTAGCTATCCATGTAGGGCTTCACATATATGGCTTCAGATACAGAAAAATCCCTTCTGGCAACAAAAGTGAGCACAGCAGCAAGCTATGAAGTTGAGTTTTGGATATTTGATAGAATTGTACATTTCTAATGAGCAAGAGGAATTTGAGCTCTTAACTAGTAGTAAATTTTGATTTCATCTCTAAACACTTTTGGCCCTCAAAATGCTCATTTTGATGTACCATCTCCACATCCTTCGGTGTTAGGCCTCCAAACCTGCACCATTGATGTATCCTTATGAGAAGAATGCTATATACACGTTTGGGCTCTTAACTAGTATCTATTCTTAAGTTTCTGTCTAAAAACTAAATTCTGAATTAGTACGGTACGAGAAGCCGTACAGACACAAATTGGATGGCTAACGAGGTGATATTCTCAGTAAAGTCACAGAAGTAATGGAGATCAACATCTGCCTGGTCAAAACTGACTTCCGCTTTCAAACATTTTCGTAACACCAGGAAAAGTAAAAGTTAACATCTTTACTTTGGAGCACTGTACATGACCTAGAGCTTGGGCAGCTCTATGCTCTAATATAGTGGTCTGACATATCATGCATGACTTCAGCTAATGGATAACAGTCATCAGGTACCGTATCACTATGTATTAGTGATAGATTTCCTGCTCAATGCCAATAGCTCCTCCCTATATGCATAATAGCTGTAGCAGTAAGAGTTGTGTACTGCAACTGGCTCTCGATCTGTGTAGTAGTGAGCACATAGTCTGTAGCTATATCTATACAACATAACATAAGCATTAAAACATCAACACATCTAGACTGAAAACAAACATGCAAAGATGCATATAGGGGTAAAATGTAAACTGTGAGTGGTTATTGATTGCATAGCCCTGTTGACAGTGCAGGGTCCATGCGTATGAGCTACTATCAGCTGTGCATCTACACCTGTTTCCTGGGACGATAATTACATACTAGATGATAACATCATAGGGGTGTGCCAAAATAGCTATATGGCCTGCAGCTGAGTCTGTGAATATATCTGCACCTCAGTCAATATTATAGACTTCAATCACAGGCCTTGACAAATTATACTTTTACTTTCCCCCATTATTCTATTCCTCTATGCTCATGATTTATGCCTATTATGCTTTAGTAAATTATTCTCTCAATATTTCACGGAAAATCATAAGTCACATGACAATATATAACTGTACATGTACTGGACTACTGGCTGTACTGTAGCATGACAGAAACAGAAATGTATACTCCTCTAGGGACGATTGTTGCTTGTGGGTAAACATGTTCTGTAGGAGGGAAAATACCCTTTCCGCAGAGGCAGCAGTTTAGTTACAGCAAGGTAAGTGATATTCTATATCGGACACCTACTATTCCCAGAGGTCTAAATATTTTTTGTCTATTAATCCAGCATAATTCTCCTATGCTTTTGTGTACTTATTATTCTCAAAATTATGCCGGCATAATTTGTCAAGCCCTACGAGTCAATCATATAGCTATATTTAGCGTACCATGCCAGTAATCCTCAGCCGTGATAAGGTGGATAAGGAATAGGGTAAAAATCTAAATGCTCTAGAGTATACTGCTAAGTGCCAATACACAATGCAATACATACACATACAACAATAGATGACAATGGTGATATAAAGAATAGTTAAGTATCTCTTTTAGAGCTGTACCAGATCTGAACAAGGCGTCTACCTACAAGGTGAATGAAAAGTGGGCTCAAAGCTAAAATGACAATTACTAATTCGAAACGAGTCGAGAAGGTTGCTGTGAACCAGAGAATAATAAGTGATAAGGTATGGAATAATACTAACGCTAAAATCCAGATGAGTGTTTCGATCCTGGCCGTGAAGTACTGACGTTGCTTCAACTTCTGTCCACGGCCTAACGACGAGGCAACGTGGCAGTAGGGAAAGTAAAAAAGGACGAGAAAGAAAAAGATCCACATGCCATTCAAAATCCAGGCTTCAACTGGCCACAGTGTAGTTGGCACTCTGAAGAATGCAAGGTAGCATGACAAGCACAGTACAGGAACGTGAAACAGGCAGGCAAACCAGCCATTCACCAGGTCAAAGTTCAAACTGAGAGGGATGATAAATCGATACTCAAATCTCTGGTAAAACGGTAGCCAGTGCTGCGATGTGATTAACAATACACTGAGGATTAACACAGGAAGCCAATTCGCAACAGTCCAAAAAGACGGCTCGTAATAGTGTAAGACGAGCTCACTTCGTAGCGCCTTCCATTGCCAGTTGAGCTCGAATATCGGGTAGGTCCACCACTTCCATGGCTTCAGAGGACCGAGAGTGTAGTGCAGAACCATCAAGTCTTCTACCGGGATAATCCACTTGGAGAGAAGATAATACATGCCGATGTCTGCATTGTAGCCAGCTGGGAGGCGCATGAGATCTGCAGATGGCTGGCTCTCATGCCGACTGAATATGGTAGCAAACTTTAAACGCTGAAAATAAACATTGACAAAGCCTTGGTCTCCGCCATCATACGAGTCAAGATCTCCCAGTTTGCTCTTCATATCACTAAACACCTCTAGTGAGGGCTTCACTACAAGAATTCCAGCATTAAAACGGTCCGAATGCCGATACACTGCACAGAAATTCCCACACTGAAAGACGTGATCAATATTTTGGAGGACTATGGCGTCTGAATCAATGTAGAAAACCTTTTTGTACTCTGTCATCGTCCATATCAGCAGTTTTGTGAAGAAAGCACTGTTCTTGTATGGGGTCTTCATGTAATTTACTGACTTCACAATCCATCCATCGTTTAGAAGCACTTCTCTCGTAACTTCCGTCACATCTTGTGCACATAAAATAACTAGGTCCTTTTCTGTCTTAGAGTTTCTTATCGACAACGCGAGCACACGAACTCCGAGAATGAACTCGGGGCTGTCTCCATACAGCATAGTAACATAGGCCTCATCTGACTTCTGAGACGTCAGTCGCCTACCGTGGTCAGAGATCGACTCTGCAGTACTAACAGGTTTGGCACAGCAGCCATGGAGATGAGACACTCCAAGAAAGCACATAAACAGCAGTGCCAATTTCATTTCTTGTCGACTTCATTGCTGTACATGCAGGCCTGTACTATATACTAACTGTGATAGTCACGTGATAAGTTGCACGTGCGCAAGCAAGTTAACGTTAATTAGAATTAGATTGCCAAAATGGGCGTGGTCATACGAATCTATGACCATCGTCCTGTTCCCAGACCCCGCAGAAGGGGCACCTCACCGCTAATCAGCCTAGCTAGCCTGGTAGGTAGGGCCTGTATGGTATTCATTAGCAAAGATACTATATTACCCACCCCATAGTATCTATATCATTATAGTATCTATTTTGTTAGTCTCGTGCCTAGACCTCTACTCGAGTACAGGTCTGGGTACGAACCACGAGACTATAGATTCACAGACATTATAGGTTTTCCAACCAGTGGAAGTGGGGAGATAAAGTAATTCCAAGGGTTGTAAGTTACTGTTACTTGGGGATTGAATTTGCTGAGAATGGGTCATGGGATAGTCATGTACAGAAGGTAATTGATAATGGGAAGAAAAAGCTTAATCGTTTGCACCGGTTTGTAAGTAATAGAAATATCAGTACCGTTGCAAGGAGATTATTGTTAGTTTCAGTACTTCGTCCTACTTTAGAATACGGTAGTGAAGTGTGGGCTTGTAATAAACGGCAGGCAGCTTCCTTAGAATCCATTCAGCTAGGAGCAGCTAAGAAGATACTTGGCTGCTCTTCCAAAACGTGTAATGAAGCGGTAAGGGGAGAAATGGGGTTAGAGTCCTTGAAAGGGAGGAGGGATAGAAGCAAACTTAAGTGGTGGTATAAAGTCAATAAGTTGGATAATGAGCGGTATCCTAGAGTACTATTAGATGCTGAGTGGGAAGTGAAACCATGTAGAGGTAGGCAGAGGAAAACTTGGATGAAAGTAATTAATGAATTGCTGCTGCAGTTAGATTTAGATAGCCAAGAGGTATTAGCTGCAGATAATATTAATTTGTTTTTAGATACGGTAGACGAAGCGTTGAGGGATAGAGAATACAAGGACTTTAATGACAGCTTGAATACTAAAGTTAAGTTGAATCTGTACAAGTCTTTCTGTAAGGAAATAGAATTCATGCAGGGGGTAGGTGATCCGGGTACAAGATTATTGTTTAAGTTTCGGTCAGGTACGAACGGTCTGAATGAAGAGTTAGGAAGACATAGGGGTAAAAATGATGATAGGCAGTGTAAATTATGCAGGGGTGAATGTGAGAGTGTGGTACATGTTCTCTGGGAGTGTCCAGCATATGACAGCATTAGAAATAATTTCATGGTTGAATTAGAAAATCTATTGGGGGGGAGGTTTGGGGAGTTTAGTACACTTGATAATTTTAATAAGGCAAGTTTTATTTTAGGGTTTGAGAATTGGAACAGGGATGATTTTAAAGCATTATTAAAGCTAGTTAAGAGCTTTGTATTACTGATATGGGAGACTAGGAAGAAGGAATTGTATGGTGATCGGGATTGTGTGGTCTCTGGTTGTTTTTGCTCTTGTCCTCTGACTGGAGGTCTTACAAGCTCCGCCTGCGTCTGTGGGTGCGTGGTCAATGGCGTAAGCGCTACGGCAGCAACATGAGTATATTATTATTATTATTTCTCTGCCAGTATTTATAAATATTACATTAAACTGGTGCATGTCGGGTGGGAAGCGCTATGCAAGGTCCACTGACTTCAAGAGTAGATTATCTGAGGATAATTTAACCTTTGGATCAGCTGAAACTATAGTATGATTGGACATCATATTTGTCTACATGTAATAGTCTCATTCCCAGACCGTGAGCTTGCAGGAAGATGTCCGGTTCTGAAAGATTGACAAATTATCATTCCAAATTTTGCTCTAGCTATACAGAAGTAAACACACTAAGCACCTGTTCCTCCAAAACAGGAAGTTATCCTGCCAGGTTTTGGGACCAGATTCGCTTGCTGATCATAGTTGCAAGACAAGCACTTCCCTTGAGCTTTCCACCAGAACTATAACAGGCTGGAAAATTAAATGAATCCATACAGGTCTATATTAGAAGAAAGCCATATGCATAGCTACTCACTGCAAAAACAGAAGGGTTACTTTAACCCAGCTATAGTTATCTCAGTTGCCGCCTTATGTGCATATATTCTAATTTTATTGTACACTTGTACTACCACTGTAGTATTTACTATAAGGCAAACTATCCGATATCCACACTGCAAAAACATGAGCTCCTGTTTAAACCCAGCTAGGTTACCACAGTTGCAATTTAAAGGTAAAAAAAATCTCATGTTTTGTGCATGCACTGCAAATACATGAGGAAGGTTTTTGAAACTTAAATTGTGTGCACATAAGTGTTGTTTTTCACCATTAAACTGTGGTAACCAAGCTGGTTTAAAACAACCCTCGTGTTTTTGCAATGCAGTTATCAACTTAATAACAGACTATTTAGGATCACGAGTGGTGTACAATGTACAATAAATCCCTCATTGAATGGGTAGCCATCCAAATCACTGGACATTGGAGAAACATGTTGATATGTCATGGTTGATTTGGGTTATAAGGTAAACACCGTTATGGGAGAATAAGCTGGGAAATTGAGCAGTAAAAGGTACATTACGCAGTCATAACTCCTCCAAATCCCTAGCTAATACCCCAGCCCAGTCTGATGGTGTACATTCCAACAAACCTCTCCCTTATTCTTACGATACTTAGTCCATAAAACAAAACCAGTATGCAAAAATTAACCAGTTATATTAACCAATCTATGGTTAGCTCAGTTGCAACTTCACTATCATGCTTACAAGTACTGTAACAGTCTGCTTACTGTGTGTGTATCTGCCACCAAAGGCATTACTGGTTTTGTTTTATGGACTATAGTATTGTAAGAAATAAAGGAGAGGTTTGTTGAATGTAGCTACACCATCAGACTGGGAGTATTAGCTAAGGATTTGGAGGAGTTATGACTGTGTGATGTACCTTTTACTCCTCCATTTCCCCAGCTTATTCTCTCATAACGTTGTTTACCTTATAACCCTATAAACATGCATTTCAACAAATAAACCATGACTATCAACATGTTTCTGGTAGTCTATGTTATTTACAGTATCTATGTCATTACAGTATCTATGTCATTAGTCTCGTGCCTAGACCTCTACTCGAGTAGAGGTCTGGGTACGAACCACAAGACTAGAGATTCACAGAAATTATAACCAGTATATTTATAACTATTACATTAAACTGGTGCACGTTGAGTGGGAAGTACTAGTGCTATGCAAGCCTGAGGTCCACTGACTTGTATAGTCAGTCCCAAGAGTAGATTATCTGAGGATAATTTAGCTAGCTAACATTCAGCTGTCTTTTCCTGAAACTAAAGTATGATCGGACATCATATTTGTCTCATTCCCAGACAGCTTGTAGGAAGATGTCCAGTTCTGAAAGATTGACAAATTATCATTCCAAATTGTTGCTCTAGCTATACAGAAGGAAACACACTAAGCACCTGTTCCTCCAAAACAGGAAGTTATCCTGCCAGGTTTTGGGACCAGATTCGCTTGCTGATCATAGTTGCAAGACAAGCACTTCCCTTGAGCTTCCCACCAGAACTATAACAGGCAAAATTAAATGAATCCATACAGGTCTATATAGAAGAAAGCCATATGCATACTAGGAACTCAATCACTATACTTGACAGGATTTGGAACGAGACAGTGGGCTTACCCCATTTTATTCAACAGCTATGCAAATTATAGCAGTTACTAGTAGCTAATTATATGTGTGGTGTGCACAAATTACTGCAAACATTGCTAATTCTAGCAATAAACTATCAACGTTTTGGGATACTTTAGGATCAAAGGAACATAGGAAGTATTCCTGCAGGGTTATTGTCCGAAAAGGAGTCAAGAAAGAAAGGACACTTAGCACAGCCATGCACATCTGGCGGGAGGGGCCATTAAATTTAATTTGGAACACTGGCATCACCCGAAGGACCTGTAAACATCTCCAAAACTTAGTAATTACTATATAGGGTGAATTTCGACCCAAAAGCTGGCAAAATTCAGCCCTCCGCCCCCTTGTTTTAAGGGGTCCGGTGTTCCCCAGACCCCTCCAGATGTGCCCGTGCTAGGGACTGTTAGTTTAACTGTGTTCAATGTTTTGGAGGAACAGGTGCTTAGTGTGTTTCCTTCTGTATAGCTAGAGCAACAATTTGGAATGATAATTTGTCAATCTTTCAGAACTGGACATCTTCCTACAAGCTGTCTGGGAATGAGACAAATATGATGTCCGATCATACTTTAGTTTCAGGAAAAGACAGCTGAATGTTAGCTAGCTAAATTATCCTCAGATAATCTACTCTTGGGACTGACTATACAAGTCAGTGGACCTCAGGCTTGCATAGCACTAGTACTTCCCACTCAACGTGCACCAGTTTAATGTAATAGTTATAAATATGTTCAAGTGTTGGATTTCGTATATAGGGAGTAGACTTATGAGAGAACGGCCAATAGAGGAAGATATGTTAGCTACCTGTGAGGATATTGAACAGTAGGCATAGTAACTTTCAGATTTGCCCTCCTGTCTGACAAGGTTGATCTATTCGGGGAAAGCAAAAGTGACTGAAGTCCAAGATTTAGAGCAGACCCTAGCAGCAAAATATTTCAACTGCCTGGATATGTTTACCACTCTCCAATCTGCTAGGTACTTATATGGCCGATGCAGACCCTCTTCGGATTCCCCCTGTTGAACAGACAGATGAATTGCTTGCTGTTTAAAGAAACTGAGCAATAAATCTGAAACTTGCACTGCATGCAAAAACATTAGGGTTTGTTAACCCAGATTGTTTATCACAGCTGCAATTTAAGCATCAAAAACAACCCTGCATGCATGCACAAAACATGAGGGTTGTGTTTTTGATGCTTAAATATTATTGCAAAAACGTGAGGGTTGTTTTTGAAATTTAAATTGTAGCTACTGAAAAAACATGAGGGTTGTTTTTCACTCATGAACTTGCAACTGTCACAGTGGTAACATAGCTGGTTTAAAACAACTCTTGTGTTTTTGCAGTGAGCACACAAACTGTTCTGATATAAATTTTTATCACAGAAATTGCACGCAACATCACCTAATGTACCTGATAAAACGGTGGGACTAAGAACATATTTGTACTACTAATTTGTACCTTGACATACTGCATGGAAAGTGCTCTAACAGCAGACTAATTAAAGTTTGCTTTATACTTCTCTGCAGGGACTCACTCAGGCCAGTTGCTTAGTGGGTGAGTGTTTCTGAATATAGCAAGGTTTGGCCATTGTTTTTGTTTTGCCATTTAATTTTTCAACACGGTTCGGACATCTTGCATGGCATAATTATGCACCTATAGCTATTCATGACTAATTGTCTAATATTATGATGCCCTAACCCTAACCCTAAGGAGTAGCTAAGTATAAAGAATTCAATGCTGAGTATCACAGAGTTAGTCTCGCGCGCCAGATCCTCGCGCTGAATTGAGTCCGTGCGAGCATAGATACTATAAACCGTTTTCCAGACCTGTGCTTCCACTGCTGACAAAAATGGTCTGGCAACCATCATTGAGCATGTAGGCGGAAAGGTTGTTTCTTTTTTGGTTGCCAGTGACTATTCATGTTAGTATCGGCGCTACCCGTGCAGGTAGCTATATAGGAAAGACCAATTCTCAAGACCAGGATGAAGGAGCATAAGGCAGCAATCAGAAGTGCTACGACCCACCATGACCCGATTCTGCGGCCGGGATGAGACTAAGGTATATAGTTGGACGAGGAAGCGATCCACATCTGCCTTGTAGACACAGTGAATTCACACGTAATGTATTATCCCTGGTGAATTATTAAGAGACGGCATTGCTTGCCCTCTCAATTGTTGGTCGGCGATCTAGAGCCCTGCCCATCGAACGGTACCAAAACCTCCACAGGCCACACACACCCTTTCCTGGGGGTGTGGCCTGGGGACGAGGCTTGCTCCCCGTTTGCCACTGAAAAGTCTAGACATTTACTGCCAGGAGAGAAGTGCTTTCCGTACGTTTATGGTAAGATGCTATATAAGCGTAGCGAATAGAAAATTACAGTTTGTTTTAGTATGCCCGACTGGTTAGTAGTCGCGCGTGGCCAGACTCTCGTCGAGAGTCAGGCCACGCGAGACTAGTAGAAAAGCCATTTCAGAAGCACAAATTACGCTTACTATATTCGTATACTGTCTCCATACTACTCTGGCCACGTGACTAAGACGGTTTACGGATACGTTTACTGACCCTGTTCCGTCTATTCAGTAATCTCGCGGAACAGTGGATATCAGTCGTAGGGGGTGTGGCCTAGGGACGAGACGCCAGAGAAAAGCTGACTCTGTGCTCTCGATGTCTTCTGCAGCTATTAAAAATTGATTGTGTAACATCCATGATTATAACAGTGCATCATCATCTGCATATCCAATTTGCAGATTAGCTTTACTAGTCCAGTGCAGTGATTTAGCGCTGTTTTAACTATAAATATTGTTCCTTTATTCTTATAGATATGCATTCTAGGGTTTGACTCAACTTTAACCTACTGCTATATATTGTTTTCTTCAGTCTGTACTATAGCTAGTGGCTTTGAGCCACAGCTTAGAAATAAGAATGCATTATATTGATGCACTGCCTATATCGTATGGATCACTACCAGTACACGGAGTATATATTATCTATGGTTTCTCTGACATTATGAAGTTTCTTCTTAGCAATCATCCTCTTCACCCACTATGGAATATGCATAATAAGCATTGCCAGCCACATAGGTATCCTTTTATATTGATATGATTAAAGAAATGTATAATGCTAAACTTGGGGGGTATATACCTACTATTAATCATATACTGTTGATAACAGTAACCCATATAGACAAGAGTATATGATTAATACTATACTAGGTATATCACACTCTCTCAGTTCAGCAAAGGCTGCAGCTATAGGAGCTGTAATTGTTGTATGTACTCTGGAGTGCTGAGCACCACAGAGGGCTGTTCAGCAAATGAACCATGAGAGTTGCCAATCCCCACATAATTTACACTGCCTATCATGGTGCGGATTTCCCCACTATACAACAGGCAGGGTCATGGGCAAGCAGTATTGTACATGTATTCTGGAGCCTTCTGAGCTGGTACCAGGCATTCTAACAGTACGTCTACTGAACTTAAAAGCTAAGTAACTATAATTCGTATGCAACTACATGAACTAGGATCCCAACACTAGGCTATAGGAGCTTACACTGAATGGATGGGGAGAGTTGGCTAGCCTTTAAAGACTCTTTAACGCAACAGTCCTGGCTCTCAAGGCCAAGCATTCAGTGTTTTTGTATCTTCTAACTAAATGGTGTATTTTTGTTTTTGCTTTTCCATTTTTCTAAACAAATTTCTTTATCTGGGTTGTGGCAGCACTCCATGCAGAGTACATGTACCACACGTCTCACATTGATCCCCACATAATTTACAATCCAAACTGGTAGTAGCTAGCTAGCTGACCTAGGGTATCATTTTAGGACAGCCCAGTGTAAAGTTTTCCATGCGTGTGGCATGTACTTGTCATGTTATCCAATGAGATCGAGAGGAGTGCTGTTGCTCTGCATGTGGCATGTACTTGTCATGTACCCCATGAATAGAGCACTGTTGTTGTGGCTAGTATAGCTTATAGCTTTCCACTCCCCCTGCATGTATATGACAGCATTAGAAGTACCCTTCCTGGTAGAATTAGAAACTCTGTTGGGAGTTTTGAGGAGAATTTTAATAGAGCAGTTTTTATTTTAGGGTGTGAGAATTGGGACGGGTATGATTTTAAAGCCTTATTACAACTGCTTTGTATTACTAATCTTGGATACTAGGAAGAATAAATTGTATTTATTACGGTGATCAGCTGCAGGATGGTGTAATAAATGATGTCTTCATCAAATCACATCACACAGACTATATCAAGTTCTGTCTCCCCATCAGTGTTTACCATCACACTTCACGATTGCTTATAGAATAGCAATTAATTATACACTAATGAATGTCTCGAAGGAGAACAAAGACATTCATGCTCTTATTGAGAGGCCCTACAAGTTAGGCAGCTGTTAGTCAGGGGTGGGGCTGTTCAAAAAAGGCGCCGGCAGTGTGCTAATAGTTTGTAGACCTAGTCAAAAGTAAGATTCGTGCATACACAGTTGTATACCACCAAACACAGCCTACTGAGGTTCAGCTCCAAGTCTTGGCACAAAATCAGTACGACTTCTGAATGCTAACCTGACCATATCATACAACTGTTGTCTCAGCATGTCCTGTCTTTTGCCTGCTAGGGAGAAGTGATAGACACATCACTATATGTGCATGAGGTGTGTGAGTTGTCACTGCAGCTGTGTGTCTAACCGGTTGTCCTGACTGCAGGTTGCACTGGAGGGGTGAAGGAGTCCTTGACAGTGGTGCTGGCCTCCATATCATGGCAGCATCTTGCTTTGTGGAGAGTATACCCTTGAGAGTAGGAAGACTAAAGAACTGGAAACTTGTAGGGAGTGTGGTGCCATACTGCCTGATTAATCTATGTGCAGTCTTTTGGGTCTGGAATAGAGCTACCGAATTTAGTAAAGATTGTGCTGTATAATACTGTACCCAGTACATGTACACACAGATTTTGAAGCTGATTGATGACAAGCTTCTGACTTTTTAATATATAATTTGCACAGTTGGCATTCACCTGACTGGTCTATACCAAATATACTGCACTGGATTAGTAAAAACATTGATGAATGGCCAATCAATTTGCAACCAATTTGGTGGGTCAGAATAAAAAATGAATTGCTATACAGACTGTAGAATGTGGCCAGTACTAGCAAATTGGCTAATTGGGATGACATCACACACTTCACTACAACCTACTGTGTGTCCTTCCCTGTGAAGCACACTGCCGCTGTAGGGAGAGCAAAGGAACTGGGACTGCAGTGACAGCATAGAGAGTGCTCCATATGTATTAAGCAATTGGTTGTCCTTCTCCAAGCCAACCTTTTGGATATGCTGCATGAAATGACTCTAGCTATCTGTTTATGGGATAATTAACTAGTGCCATGTAGGCTAATTGAGTTTGCACAACTTCACCTCTTCAATCCAATTGTCAATCAGTGTCTTGCTCTTTAATGTAGTGGTCATCGCACTCGCTCAGTTAAAGTTGGTGAGCACTGATTAGAAGCATAAGTTTATCACTGTTACAACCGTAGTAACGAGACCGGATGGCAATGATTCTATTTTTAGCAACAAAGCACACCATGATGTAAATCTCATGCGCTCCTTTTAGGGAAGTCCTAGCTATTTTTAGATTGTTTTCCTGTGGTTGTCTTTAGTGAGTTGCTCTAGAGCCTATATACTATTCAGAGCAATAAGTGAGGACGTTATTTACTTCTTGGAGCCTCAGTACAACTTGAGCAAGGATAAAGATCTTGAACTGTCATAATTTATTAGAGAGTTGGTGAAATTTGAAAATTGTGTTTCATATAGTCTCTCCAAACTCTTAATGTGTTTCAAGAGCTAAAACCCATAATACTATTATATACTTCATTATTGTGCAGTATACAAAACTGGCAGAGCACTTAAATGGTTTCTGTATTGCCATATATGGTGATTCTTATTTTATTTTTTTACTGAAAGTTTATGCACATAATACACTACTTTGGAGCTCAAAATGTGCTGGATAAACAGAATTTGGTCGACATCTCTGTTCTGGAGCACTAGGTAGCCATGGTTATCAAGTTATTGGGTGTGAATGATTGCCATCCATTATAGCTATATTGTACGTGATGCTACACTACACCTATATATTGATGTTGGCATGCAGTGTACTACTGCATAGCCACACATGAAGGTTTTAAATTTTTCCAAACAAACTGCACGATACTGTCTACATGTTTTGCACATCATGTATACATTTTGAAATGAGAAATAGATTATACGTGGACAAACAGGCCATTCCTAACATGACATATATTTAAATCCAAACCACACGCTAACCAATCTACCTCCAACCCAGTTACTAAAAACCAAGCCTAGCATTACAAACACAATAATAGACTTAAAACAAGCTAAGAAAGGCGATACCGCCCAAACAATACAAATGCCTATGATATAGAAAGTGAACGATACAAACATCCAAATAAAAGTTTCTTGTTTGATTGTAAAAATATGCTCTAATTTCTGCTGACCGTGGCGCTGACCCACCACGTGGGCAATGTGGCAGTAGGGAAAGTAAAAGAGTATAAGTAAGAAGAAAAACCACATGCTGTGCACAACCCAGCCATGCACTGGCCATATTGTGGACGGAACCATGTTAAAAGCCAGGTACCAGGATCCAAACACGGCATTGATGTGATAAGCACTTGCTAACCATCCATTTATAGGGTTCGTGAATACACATAGTTGAATGACGATCCGATGCTCAAATACCCTATAACAGTAGGGTGACCACACTCTTGCCGAGATAACAAACAAACCAAAAATTACCAATGGTAGCCATTCCATATACATGTAGTTCCAACTGGGACAAGCTTCAGAACAAGACGAAGGAAGCATGGTTCTTAAGCTAAGCCACTGCCAGTTCAGCTCAAAAAGAGGATACGACCACCACTTCCATGGCTTCACAGGTCCAAGCGTATAGTGCAGAATCATCAGTTCTTCCTGTGGGATACGCCACTCCGTCACTGTATAGTATATTCCGACGTCAGCGTTGTAGCCAGCCGGGAGCCGCATGTACCCTTCATCAGGTTTGCTTGTGTTCCTGTTGAACATCGTGGTATACTTCACCTCATTAAAGTAGACATTTAGAAAGCCTTGGTCCCCACCGGTGTACGAACCTAACACTCCCAACTTGTTGGACATGTCATTGAACACCTCTTGCGACGGGTCCAACACAAGAACCCCGGTGTTGAAAAGGTCAGAATGTCGGTATGCAACACAGAAGTTTCCACAGCGAAACAAGTGATCGATATTACGCAGTACTATAGCATCTGAGTCAATGTAAATCACTTTCTTATACTCAGTCAATGTCCATATCAGCAGTTTTGTAAAGACCTTTACCAAGAAGCTTGGAAAACCCTTATACGGGTTGGCCAAGGACTGCACCGACTTAACAATCCACCCATCACTCCGAAGCACCAATTTATTGCTCTCACTAACGTCCTCTGTGCACAATACGACATAATCCCTTTCGGTCTTCGAGTTTCTCAGAGACTGGCCGAGGACTCGAACTCCCAGAAGGTATTCCTCTCCATACAATAAGGTCACATAGGCCTCACTGGAGCTTTGGGAGTTTAGCTGCCGCCTGAGGCTGCGGCTTTCACTGGGTACAGGCTCAGCCGCACCCAAGGAACTTGCACAGGTATAACGAAGTAGACAGTGCGATGCTAAAATCACCAGAGTTGGCAATATACCGGTACCTAGCGTTGCCATCTCGCCCTGCGAGTGTCGCGACTATATTTGGCGTCATGTGAATATCACATGTGCACCCCACCCATACTACTCACGTGTGCATGCATGTTATTATAAACATCTAGGGGGTGTGTGTGTGGGGTGGGGGTGAACGTCCGGAAACGAGACAAATGAAGACCCAAACTACAGTCTTACTGATCTACCTCAGACTTATATGCTACGGTGCCCTTTTAAACTCTTGACATTGCCTTATTAAACTCTTGATCTATTCGGTTGCGGGAAGAGTTTTGTGCTGAACATCGATAGGATGGAGACTACATATATTAGGCTAGTGGCTAAGTAGTTTGCAACTCCAGTCCTATACCTCTTGCCCTTTAATATCTCATCTATATTTATTATAAGAAGCTTGTCGGCAGTTGTCAGGTATAATATAAGCACACTACTATCATGGCTCATATTTCTATAACTTTTACTGCGCACCGTCTAGGCCTTGACAAATTATGCTTTTATTTTTCCCTCCCTATTATTCTATTCGCCTATGCTCATGATTTATAGGCCTATTATGCTTTTAAATTTGGCACATTATTCTCTCAATATTTTCACGGAAAATCACAAGCCCCATGAACATGTACAACTGTACATGTACTGGACCACTGGATGTACTATAGCATGACAGAAATAGAAATGTAGTCCTCTAGGGACGATTATTGCTTGTGGGTAAACGGATTTTGTAGGAGGGAAAATAGTCTTTCCACCGCAGAGGCAGATGATCTGGACATGCAATTACCAATATCGATATCCTTGTAGCCATAATCAATGCAAATAGGAAGCTAGAGCAGTTTAGTCATAGCAGAGTAAGTGATAGTCTATATCAAACACCTGCTATTCCCAAAGGTCAAAATATTTTGTCTATTATTCCAGCATAATTCTCCTATGCTTTTGTGTACCTATTATTCTCAAAATTATGCCGGCACCATTCCCGATTATTCAAACAATATAGAATAGTTAAAATTAATATCCAAGGAAATGGAGTGATGAAAATTCATACACACAAGAGAGCATGAATACTCTGCATAATATCACTATAAAAGCAAAGACCACATTGCATAATTTTATGATATATACATGGATCATGCAGTAGTGGACAGCCCATAGCCTCATTCCCTGTCCGTCTACTCGACAACTTTTTTGCATGTACTTTTTTTACTTACATGTGAAAAAAGCTACAGAGCGGAGACTGGGAATGAAGCCAGACAGCCCACACCATTGAGATTACAATTTCGCAGTCAATTCTCTGCTGGAATGCCGTTCAATTTGTTGGGAGGTTAAGGCTACCTCTCGTAGTGCAATATTGCTGTCTTCCAGGATCTTATAAATGAGCTTACTTGTGTAGGGAAACTCGGGAGTCACGCCAAGTGCTATGGTAGAAACTACAATACATATTGCTGCAGTTAGTCCCCAGATGACGTGAGTTCTGCCAGAAACAGGATCAAGAAATTTGAAAGAATGTTGCATTGCTTGAACACCTCTCCAGCTACCCCTAATAGCATTATGATGCTTGGACTCCACAAACAGAGAGAGAGGTACCCAAAACACACACTCCACTTCGTCATTAGGTACTAGCCTAACGTCTTCAGGATCTACAGAGCCACGAAAGAAGCACACAACTGGAGTCACAGTGATTGTTTCAATCCAGCCCGAAGGAAAGGAAGGCAGTACCGTCACCACCTCCACAAGGCTCGGCTCCAGCTGAATTTCCTCTTGGGCCTCCCGGAGAGCTGTGGCCACAGGACCGCTGTCTCCTGCCTCCTGCATCCCTCCAGGAAGACAGGGCTCTCCTACAGTAGGATGAGAAGAATACTTTAGCTATACAGATAGCTAGCTATCGTCCTCACTAGTCTCACATGTCAGCGCCCCTTCGGCAAAATGTTCCCATTTTGCGGAAGGGGGCTGACACGTGAGACTACCTCCTCACATATCTCATAAGACCAATGTGATGACAATAGGCTGAGTTATGGCTTAACACTTTGCACGCCTATAATGTATTTTTACATAAGCTCATATTTCATCGGTATAGCCATTACATTTTATCATGCTTCAGGACAGTCTCTGAAAGGAGTTGCTCCAGAGGTGTGGAGCCAGCTGGAGGTTCTCACCTCACACCATTTCTCCTTTCTTCTGGTTGCATTCTATTTCTAAAGGTACTTGGGCATGAGAGGCTGCACACATCCACGCAAAGTGTGAAATAGTTCCCCAGCAACCCCCATTTTTCTGGACGGGAGGTGTTCTTGTACCTAGTCTCGTTCCCAGCCGACTTTTCACCCTCCGTCGGGAAAAGTACGTCTGGTAACCCCCCTATTCCATTTCGGTTCAAGTGTGCCGGAATGTTGGCGCATTGTAATATTTAAAGTGTGACATCACGTAAGATTGCATTGCTGTCAACGTGCAGTGTACAACGTGATGTAGCAATGATTACGTGACGCAGCAATGATTGAAATACCATGAACCGAAACGGAATAGGGGGTTACCAGACGTACTTTTCCCGCTGGAGGGCGAAAATTCGGCTGGGAACGAGACTATTCTTGTACCATCTCTCTGCATTTTGTTTTCAACTTCAACTACCTCACCTGTAGCTCAGCCTTTTCCGTGGTGGCACCCCCACTTTTATACACCTTCCTATAATCTCGCGTGGCCAGACTCTCAGAGTCCGTCCACGCGAGACTATTAAACCTTCCTACGCCTATGTAAAAGACCACTAAAAGACCACTTTACAGCTTGGTGATACTTCAGTTTGGGTAGTCACCTAAATTCTGGATTCCAGGCTTACCCACCCGGGTACCTTAGTACCTATGTGCGTTCCCACTTTGTTAGATCTCTTGGTCATCAGAGCTTGCAGACTGCCGTCCCTCCCTCGACTGATTAGAAACATCACCGCCGCGCTCCTGTAGCTAGATCTACCTGGGAGAGGGCGGGAGGGAAGGGTCGCGCATTCTCTGGGGAGGAACCAGCCAAATTCCTCCACCCGTTTGAAGTTCTCCCTCGCCATGTCCATACTGGTGGGCGTGGCATAAGCATTAGCGAAAGGGGGTGGAGCTAAAACAAAATATTGCGGTTAACCGTTCGCGAAAACCGCATTCCGAATGCGTGCATACGTCACTGTATCGGTAAGTAGTTTCGCGTAGCGAGTGTGGCTACGCGAGACTAACCAGTATTAAGTTCGATAGACAGTGCTGATCCAGTATTGATCCTGTGGAGTGCAGCAGAAGCGCCTTTATCTCACATTTTGACCGGTTAATGGCAATAACTTTTGGTCCAAGTGCAGGGTCCAAAGGCAGTTTAACTAATTGAAAATGCTGTAGCTACAAGCACTGCACACACCAATACTAATGGTGCCATACTTGTCATGGAATTGCATAATAAAGAAAATCAGAAGTGCATGCATTACTTGCAAGGCACATGAATATGCTCAAATGCTAGGTATACAATAGCATGTAATTTTGTACCAGCTCTCTTTCGTGCATTAATTTAAATTGCCACAACAGAAAAACATTCCTCAAAGCTGTACAGTTTCATAAAGTGTAGCTATGTTATCAAAAATTATTCACTGCTCCAGTCCATTCTAGATTGTAGACACCCATGATAAAGTAAGCAGTCACAAATAAGCCAATCCATGGCCAGAACACTGCTATTAGCAGTATGATGAGTGCATGTGGCCATGGAACTGGCATGGGCTGCAGCACCATTAGCCTCATTCCCAGACTCTTGTGGGGGGAGAGTAGAGCCTGGGAACGAGTCTGTAGCACCATTAAATCGAGCCTCACAGATTCCTGGTGTCTCAAGGCCACACATGGACCAAAAGCTATTGCTTAACCAGTCATAACTTGAACCAGTGAGAATCAATGAACTTCCATTATAAACGTTATTGATGCAGCATCCTGAGGACTGGTTGAATTTTCTGAGAGCACTTAATATACAGCCTGGATCACATGTAGTAGTATTCCTGCAGTTCAAAAGTTAAATGCATTTGCCATATGATACTAAACCTGAAGCCAAAGAAGGCTCTTCGTGACAAGCATTCGACCAAATTCGTTCACTCCACACGCTTCAAGAGCTGACTGATGATAGAGATGGCAGTCTTGTTCTGCAGACAGTGCATTGAGTAGTGGCTCAATATAGCGTTGCGTACAATGCAACTGTGCTGTTGAGTAACTGGTAATATTGCAGTTGGCCATGGGGTCAACAGGCATATGTGTCAATGTTACTGAACTGCTCATGCAGTCATTGGCTACTGGTTCAATACCACTTAGCTGGACCAGAGCGAATATCGGAATGCCTGGACATTTGCGAATAGACCAGAGCTATCCATTAAAGGTAACACTAATGCAGCAGCCGAGGTCATTGCGGATGTTTGTTAAGAGGGTTCTGCATTGATCGGTGCAGCTGGTATCAGAAGTTGCACAAACTGACTGAAGTTGCTAGTGACTTCTGCATAATCAAAGGCAAATGCCAGGCCACAGTACCGTCCACTTGGATTATGTTGACAGCTAATATGTGTAGCTTCAGCAGCTTGAGACTGATTGCCCAACGATATGCTAAGTCAACAATCTCTTGTAGCAAACCGTTATTGCATCCCTGCTCCACAACTATCCCTTGGCACCTCCTGTATAGAGTACCATACTGCGTGGGCAGATGAAAGGCGCCGGCAGGTTGTATATTAGGCATATACACCCCTGAGTCAGCAATACTGACCAGTGGTCATTTTATATATGCCTAAGTCAGCTGTGGGCATGAATCTCATCAGGAAAGCCATAGGACAGAGGAAGCAACTGCAACGCGAGTAGCTAGCTAGTCTTTCTTGTAGCACTAAGCCTTGTGTTAGCAAGTGGAGGTTGTTTCGCTTACTATATTGTTGTTACAAACGCTCCATTACACTGAACAGGAGTGATTTGGCAGCTACACACGGCATGGAGCCAAGTAAGTAAGCCTGGTGTACCTTACTAACTACAAAGGTAGCATGCGGTCAGCAAACTGAATCTGGTCCAAGCTTTCTCAAGCGATCAGCACTGACCCGTTAGCTTCTAGTAAGTTTTATCGCACTTTTGTCTATCTTGCTCGATATTTACATGCTTTATGTAAGCAAAAACAAGCGCTAAGTAAGTAGTATCTATGGTATATATTATATGAACCATAGTAAGTCGGTGTATATGGCTAATGATACTACCCTCGACCTCGGTCATCGGAAGTTTGCTGCTAGATATATATACCCCTCGCCTTCGGCTCGGGGTATATCTAGCGCAAACTTCCTCTGACCTCGGTCTCGGGTAGTATATTAGCCATATACACCTCCTATGGATATATTACATAACCGCTAACATTCCAGAGCTGCGTTCGCCTAGTCTCGTGCCCAAACCTTGGCTCCTCCCCTCGCCAGACGTCAGGTCTGGGCACGAGACTAGCGCCACTTCCCAGAATGCGGAAGAGGGCTGGCCGAGACTATACTAACCCCATACCTGTTCGTGACGTTTGCACTTATAAACTCCGCCCCCTTGTCGAGCTCCGGATCCATGCTCTGCGCGACTACTCTGCGCTAGTCTCACGAGCCAGACCCCACAGTCTCGCGGGCCAGCCCACTTACTTCCGCCGCTTTCAGATACTGAAAGCGATCAGTGCTGCGGAAGTAAGACTAAACTAGCGGTATGAGAAGGCCACCACCACCAGGTATTCAGGTACAAAATTTGCTATTTAATGCCTTTTTGATGTAGTATTGGTCATGTCATTGACAATGTGCACTATCATTGCATAATTGGGCACTGAGGAAGTGTTCAGGTGCAACTGGTTTTGACTGTTTATAATGTTGCGGCTTAATCGAAGGAAATTAAGTGGGTGTGAATGTGTATAGCTAGTAAATGATCTTTCATTAATGCCATAAGTGGAGTGACGTCCATCTCCAGGGGCGGAGGAAGCATATTAGGAGTGGTCAGACCTTTTAATACAGAGGCCGCGCAGTGGCCAATTATCTAATTCTTTCAATCAGCCAGGAAGCAGTTCTCGTAGCATCTAGCTGCATATATTGAAGATCACGCCCTATAAAGCTAATATAATGTGCAATTCATTACAAAGCACTAGTAGTGTTGGAAGGTGGTTTGGCGTTTCGCCAGTAGCATGCCTCACATGACTAGTCTCGTACTTGTCGACTGGCAAGGTATTGAACATTTCTGCATATGCAGACTTCTGCACGCAGTATAGGCAATCGCTAGGAGCATAGAACTGTCAGAACATGAAAAACAAGCTGTAATTACGCACACATTGCTCGATCGTCGAATCGTGCTGCCGTCTGCCGGCGCTAAAATCTCCACTTGTACCTCAGCTGCGCACTCGCTACTATAAACCTGGGAGCTGTGACGTATTCATATCTCTAGCTATTCTCGACTCGCGACTCCAGACCCTCCCCGCGCGCCCCGTTTTTCGCGAACTTTTCCGACGGGGCGTGCGGGGAGGGTCTGGAGCCGAGACTAATCTCTAGCTATACTTGTGTCACAAATCAAAGACGGCCAGAGACGCGGGAATGCCATAATTTTAATCATGCGTTAGGTGCTCATTGATCGCTGTAAAGTGGTCCAGCCATGGCCTGACTGGCCGGACCGCTTCCTTCACCCTTGCCATCTCAATCACACTCTCTGTGATAGCCATCGTCTGGCAAAAGTGAAAGCTACCCTTTGCATGTGAGTTCATGTTTATTATCGTTAGGAAATGATACTCAGAATGCTGAAAATATTTTGTATGTATATTAGTGTCCATCCATGTTCAAGTTACGCAAGTTAGAAACTCTGGCGACCTACGATTGGTTGAAGCAACCATATCTCTTTTTTGCAGTGAGTCCATGCCTACTTGTTGCTTGAGCCCTACGGGCCAAGTGGTTCGTAGTCAGGACATTGTCTAAAGCTAACAGCTGCTCCTGAGACTGTTCAGTGCTGAACACCAGTAGGTTGACAGGGGGGCCGTAATTAGAAAAGGATGTTAAACGATGCCATTCATGAGTACTTTAGCTTGTAAAAATGATAGGAAGATGAGAATGGGACATGAGAAAGTCCCCACAAACTTTTCATTTCCTACTGTACCTTTTGGTACAGGGTTCCCTCCGTGCTAGCTGGTAGTGTTCCTTTCAGTGAGCACTTTGCTAAAGGTGGTGGGCAAGTGATCTCACAATTAATGGGGTGTAATTTACAAGCCCTGCTGTAAGTGGCAACCAAACTAATACTGCTGGTTTAAATTTCGCCAATAGGTGGTCATTGTGTTGTCACAACTTCCTATTTGTGTATAGAAAACAGCAGCCACTGATTATTGCAAGATCACATGCAATGTTATGTGCACACACATACCATTGCTTGCCCACCACCTTAACATACAATGCTGTACGTGGGTGGAGAGTTCCTATTAATGTACGTCTGTTGTTCCTCTTCCTCGGCAGGTGACCCGGGGTCTGCTGGTCCCATTGGCCCCCCAGGTGGGACGGAGATCCTGGACGAGCAGGGAAGCCAGTGAGTTGAAATTTCATGTGATAGTCTATTCTGATCATGTGACAGCCATCCCACTCCTGGGCTCAGTCCAATATTATGGATGGAGGTGCTGTTTTTACAGAAGGCTACATGTTCTTCGTGCCTTTGCACCCTTGTAAGGAGGTTGACGTGGAATGGGGACTGGACACTAGACACATGAACACCTGATATGTAGATTATGCTATGCTGTATGTCCAGGGTGGGGTGTATGTGTGACAAGTATCAGGGATGGGCTCATACACTGTAGCTCCCAGACTCCTGAGTGGGACTTTGGACTACAGTAATACTGCTGTGTTCTTGTGGAGTGTATACTACAGCAGGGCCGGCGCAAGCGGTCCGGCTGGTCCAGTTTTGGCCGGACCAATATTTCGCCGACTGAGGGGCGTGTCCAGACACACCCCTAGTTTTTACAATATTGCAATGCGTACCGCGTATAGTAGACTCGTGCGCGCGCGTAGGTCTGGGCACGCAGTAAAGATGCCGACTATTGCGGTCGAACAGAAGATGGAATGGACCAGAGAAAGCAAAAAAAGTGGCATGTTGGAAGCTCCAGAATATTGATTCTCCACTTTTAGGCACAGTTTATTAGACCTGAGAAGGTATGGGAAAGCCTGTGAATTATATTACACATTACTTGCTTTTTCCTCTCACTTTGCACTGTATTCTGATACAAAATCTCATTAAAAACGTGTTTTAAAGGGTGTACATTTTGAACTTTTCCTGGGGCGCATGCCCCCAGACCCCCTAGATTGTGTGCGTGCACACACACCAGTGAATGATATAGTATGGCCTGACCAAACGAAGTTTGCTTGCTCCGGGCCTGTACAGTGTATTTTGATGGTTAGTCCAGGCTATAGGGGTGATGTAATCTGTTTGACCAGGGCACTGTTGGTCAGTGTTCTAGTAATTGGATTGTAGTTGATGAGGTCTCGGTTCCAATCCATCATGGAGTGTGGCATACGTTTGTTGGGCTTTGTCCTCTTGTAAGTACCCATGGGCCCTTATCAAATGCATGTTGTAGCCATGGTTACAGATCCTCTAGCAAAAGCAAAGGCCCACCCCCTGCAGCTGGAGATTTCTACTTCAAGTTTGATATAGTAAGACCCTGAGAAGTAGGGTGGGTATTAACTAGAGCTAGGGGCTTGCTAGAGGACGTACGGGTATACGAACACATGCAACCACATGTGTGTACATGGCTCAGACCATTTGTACCTTACATGTGTATGGCCTGTGTACACCCACTTCCATGCAATAAAGCCATGTCTTGTATACTTATTGTCCCTCTGTGACATACACACATACCTCCATTAGTGGCTACAATGCTCTAAACAAGGTACCCTTCTGACAAATATTGAGTTAGGGAAACATTTTCTTACAAGACTTTATGCCAATTCAAACCTCAAACTTCAGACAGCTACACATATAGCTACCACTGTACTCCAAGCCTAGCCAACCTAACCACACCCAGGTAGACACCTGTTGTTTGGCTCCCAAGCATGAGGACGTCATTGTCAGTAGGTCACTGAACTGCCAGATTTGTGGCAATGGCAGACACATAATGTTTTACGGCCAAAATTATGATCCCACACTGACTTCCTCTCAACATTCTAAGACTTGAGATGCTTAATTATAAGGGCCTCTCCAGATAAGGCTTCCCTGAGACCCAATGGACATTTTTGCTTCTAAAACAGTACCCAGTGGTTATATGGCTATATAACTGAAGATGGGGGCCAACCGTATAGCCGATTTCTTTTGCGTAAAGAGGTTTTTATGTTTTTTTCATATGACAGTCAGCAGAAACACTCAAAGTTGTATGCTGCTTTTTTGAAAACAGTCATTCCACTCTTAGAGAGGCAGTCGCTCTTTTCTCTGACTGTTTTGCTGCTCCGTATAGTTTGGAGGTTTTTAAGGCCCTCAACATTTTGCAGGAAGGAAATTCTATAGTTATAGTAACTCCACGAATATAGCAAAATTCAGAACCCCACAAAAGAAACCGATATTAGATCGTGATGTGTACATCCTGTGGCAGTTTTTGAAAGCACTCTTATATCTTAATTGCAACTGGATTACATTATGCTGTTGGTCATAGATAGTAGTGTGTTGTTACAGATGAGATGTCATTGTACAAGTACGTGGCCGAATATAGAAGTGGATTAGCTATACTGTACAGACAAAGGAAATGTATTTGAAAGTTGAAATTGCTATTGCCATTTTATTAGCCACATAAGGTGAGGGATCAAAGGATGTGATGACATCACGGTAGCATATTTAGGTTTGCTCACAAACTACCAAATCCCCAAATATTTGTAGCTGGCGAATGTTCCCACTATACGGTATGTGTTAGTTAATACTTATATCAACTGGTGTTGTGTCTAGAATACTCACCAGCTAGAGGTAGACCATCGAGACTAGTAGCCAGCCTTTGGAACACCAGAAATAATGATATCATATTTAGGGGAATGGAGTTTGCAGTGGAGGATGGACCTATCATCATTTCCATCCTCCATCTGTTGCCCAGTGCACAGCAATAAGCAACAGTCTGCTGACACTCTGGGTGTGGAGCTTTGCAGTGGTCACAGTTGCAGTGGAAGCTGCTCAGAGTGCTGGCAGGCAGGTGTTGATTCAGTAGACATGCATCCTAATCTCATGCCCAAACCACATCATGCATCCTAGTCTCATGCCCAAACTGCATGCATCCTAGTATCATTCCCAGACCACATGCATCCTAGTCTCATGCCCAGACCACTTGCATCATGTAGTCTCATGCCCAGACCACATGCACTTCCCAGGACCTTCGCCACCCTATCTTCCATAACGTTTAGAGCAACACTTTCAAAATTAATTACTTTATGAATGTACCCCTAATGTTATTGTACTTGTTCAGAAAAATCTTTATTATAGCAAAAAATGTACAAGTCACCAGGAGGCCACAGCAAAAAAAGTCCAAGACGCACAGCCCCTTTTTTGCGGAACCCCCGAAACAACCGACCAACTACGTCACAAACCGTCATAATTACATACATTACGTCATAAATAATCAATTAACCGTAGTATGACATCATGTTATGGTTAAATAATTATGACCCAACCCTTACTTCGCACTCGCGATCATGATCGAGAATCGAGCGAGCCACGGCCGAACGAGATACTGGAGAGCCGCCGCGGAGTTAGCCTCGTCCCAGGCCACTCCCCCTCGAAAGTACTCGAGCTCTTGTATTGAGTCGCGACGGTTCTGAACTTGAAGTCAGCTATGTTGTACATAGACACAACAACCTGCCAAAACCAGTCGCTTTTTCGTAGCTTTTTGCAGCAGTATGCATTGCTTCTGGGTTAGTTGTTATTCTCGCGACAGGCTGGCTAGCTCGTGACCCATCTCGCCCCGCCCAGGTCGAGTGCCAATTATTCTCTACTGTAAAAAACACAAGCTTCAAACAACTACAAATCCAATAACAAATCAGTATTTAATAAAGATGCCTCCAGTTGGTTCCAGCATAGTTTAGCCTGTCTGAAAACCCTAAATTCTTGTCAGTCCCCATCTTTTGAGGACCTTTTTTGCTGCAAACCAACCAACCAACTTCATGGGTGCGCGTCATGCCTTTTTTCAAGTGTGGCCTCCCGAAGTCACAATATAAATATTCATAACCAGATTGTTGTTTACATGTAGAGCAATAGTACTAATCAAATGACTGGAGGTGCTGTACTGATCTAACCAATCACTTGTGCTTTACAACTCAAGCTGTACAAGTGATGTCAAGATATGGAAAGTGGTCATGGGACTCAGCTTGA